>JAUMHF010000009.1:1360690-1371166 GCA_032359275.1 Microctenopoma steveboyesi
AATGTTTATCAGTAAATTACAGAAAATAATGAACTTTATCACAATATGCTAATTTTTTGAGAAGGACCTGTATAAGTAACCAAAACGCAACAAGCAACATGTGTTACATTTCAACACTTTGATCAACAGTTACTGTAACAGTGTCAAACATGCACATTGTGGGGAAATTCAAAGCTCATGATGTTAGCACATCCTGTACAACAAAACAGAACAGCTTTATCTATCTATACTCACAGTAGGAGCAGCCATAGAGTTCCAGACGTACTCCGGTACGACCCTCCTTGCTCCACTCCAGTGGGATGAAGCGAATGTAGCGTGCCAGGATGGCGTGCTGGAGCTCATGGCGAACCACGCCCTCACTGTCTACATTCCCTTCAAATGTCTAAAATGCATTCAGAAATCAGACAGACCACCATTATCCTGCGAGTAATGTCTTCACGGTCCATCAATAACTTTTATAACTGTGTGACTGCTGGATAGAAAATAAATAAAAAAACAAGAAATGTACACTGTGGACTGTAAAATATCAACACACTGAAACTTCACACAGTGACAAGGCGTTTGATTGGAGCAATAGGAGGAATAGCATCTGTACATCTGCGCTGTTTTCTGTGTAATAATTATGTCATTCATTTTGGGAAACATCTAATCATCCAATGTGTGCAGCCAATTGACCTGCAGCTGTATGCAGTGATAGTACAAGATGAACAGATTAGTCTGATAACATGTTGCTGTCTTTTCCACTTTACTGGTTTATGGTATCTCTACTCTTCAGCTCTCCCCAACACTCTCTTTCTTCAGGCAGCATAAAGTTAGCTTTTCAGGACAGTCTACTTGGTGAAATCAGAAGTTGTGTTTTCTCTCAGACCTCAGTTATCAAAAGAGCTAAATTTATTATCACAGCAGTGGATTAAAGAAACTAGCTCATCTGTATTACCAGGGTACAAAGTAACAGTAGACACTATAATCCCAGTGGAAACGTTCATTGCAACTTACATAGACTAATACTTACTTAATGGTGTCAGGTGGTTATATACCTATAATTAATACTGTATAGACAACTGATATCAAAATACATCTAAATTCAGGCAACAGTGGCACAAGATCTGAGTGTAATTTATGATTACCCAGATGTTTCCATCCTGTAGATAAGGTCTCCAGTTTTTCTGCGTGTCACTGTAAAGCAATCGATACTTGCTGGTCCAATCGGAGCTACTGTAGCGACCCTGTGTCGCTATGGCAACCACTTGCTTCCTAGAACCCAGGTCCACCTGTAACCACTGGTAATGATCTGTATCCAACGGCGACCAGCCTCCAGCACCTAGGTGACAGAGAGGGAACATGAAGGTGGATGCAGAATAATGCATCACAAACATCTGAAGGAAAATGATCCAGGTTCTCTAGTTTCCTCCCACAGAGCCTGTCTGCTTATGCACCGTTAACAAAGCTGTAACATCTGCTGCTGCCTCAGGATACAGTGTAATTTCAATTCAATTCAGCTTTATTTTTATAGTGCCAATTCACAACATGTCATCTGAAGGCACTTTACAGTGTAAGGTTTAAGACCTTACACAATACATAAATATATACAGACAAATGCAGAAAACCTATTTTAATACTTTTAGATTTAAGTGTTGCATTTATTATTGTGGATCATGTCACTCTTTTAGATCCAGAGAACTGCTTTAGATTGGTTTACCTATCACTTAGGAGACAGGTCATTTTTTATTATTTTTCAGGATAAACTCTCCTTATCTGCCCTGCTTAATTGTGGAGTTCATCAAGGCTCAATTTAAGGTCCTATTACATTTACCACCTACATGCTTTCACTAGATATTATTATTAGAATATACAATGTTTCTCGTCATAGGTATGCTGATGACACATAGCTGTATCTCCCTTAAGAAATCAATCGTAGCATGTCTCCATGATATTAAATGCTGGAAGGCAAACAGTTTTCTCCTGTTAAATGATGAAAACATTTGAAAAACACATAAACGCTGCATTAAAATTTATTTTCTTTGTTTTTCAATTAAGGAGCATAGCCAAAATGAAGCTATTCCTATCTATCCAAAACTAGAAAACCATTACTACAACTGTTATTACCTTAAGGCTTGATTACTGCAACTCCCTTTATTCTGGTGTGTCTCAGTGTGCTCTGACATGTCTACAGGTGGTTCAAAATGATGCAGCTAGACTTATCACAGGAATAAAGAAAAGAGAGAACATCAGTCCTGCCCTGATGTCTCTGCACTGGCTTTACGGTTAAATACAACATTACACTCAAGATTATTATATGTTTTTAAAGCTCCCCAATACATTATAGAACTCGTTTCCCCCTATTATAACACACGGTGTATTAGATCTGCCAATCTATTACTTTTAACTGTTCTTTCTTTTAGACTACTTAAAAAGGGTGATCAGGCCTTTGTCGTAGCAGAAGATTTGGAACAGTATTCCTATCTGGATCAAAGACTCCTCCTCCACAATTCTTTTCTATTAATTTTCTTTGAAAACTAATATGTTCTCTTTAACATTTGAGTATTCCTAACTATTTAATTTGAATTTTATTTATTGATAATAAATTCAATTTAAATTTTATGTTCATAGAATTCTATTTGTTTAATTTTATGTGTTATTGCTGTAACATTGAAATATTGTTTGGCAACTTTGGTTGCTTCTAAATGTGCTATATAAATAGAGATGATTTGACAGAACAGCTGCATGTTGCATCAGTAAAAACTCTTTGCAGATTTTGAAATCTTGGACTACGCCTAAAATTTCAAAATCTACAAAAATGAAAATAGTCAGAGATGTTACCAAGAATCCATAAATCTCCGATGATTACTACGCTATTCTGGATTTGATGTTAGAATGGAGACAGTTGTGAGGGCTCTTCATCAATTCCAATATTCCAATTCCTATTCTAATGTTGTCCATTTGCAATTGTCTATCTTTCTAAGGCCCATAATTAGCCACATACACAAACATCTTTTATATTTTCCATCTATCTCTCACTAATGCTTTAATTAATTCTGAAGTAAACATGTCAAGGTTACTGGATAAACCTTCAAGTAAAAATTAACTGCAGTGTATGTACTTGCGAATGCAAGCTTTGTATCTTCTTGTAAACTCAGAGGAGCAACAGATTATCATAACAACATAAATGTGGTGGGTGCAGCAACTACACAACACTTCATGGCACACCTGGTTTCCGATTGAGTTTAGCATAACCAGCTCCACATCCTCGGTTATTTACTGATGAACTGGTGAAGGAGCTGTAGGGCAGCGGGGTGGCAAGGCTGTCCTCACACCTTCCTGAACAAGACAGAGAAAAACACACAAAGAACAGGTCATCATCATTGATGAATTCAGTAACTTTAGTCCATTCCATGACTTTTGTTTTAACACCAGAAGTAGTTAGAAGTGAAAGTGCTTTTCTCTCAGTTTGGCTCTTTCAAAACTTCTAATGACCAATTAGTTAGCATGGCGACCAAGTTAAGAACGTGGTAAATCTGATAGAAATGAGCATGTCAAAGAATGTGTGGCCTAATAATCCCTTCCCAGTCTGTGATGAGAATTATAATTCATTTCCATGCAGGGGATCCATGTCAAAGGTTGTACAGTATGGCTGAGCTTTGGTTAGGGGATATTGTCATGGTTAAACACAAGAATCAGAGTGTATGTAGCAGTTTCCAGAATGTCAGGCACTTTATTTGCCCAAGCTCCTTCCTTAAGAGCTTTTAAAGTGCTATACCATAACCTTACCCTTGCTTCTCAGGACAGAATTGATCTAGTCAGGCAGTTTTTCTCATTGGAGGTGTGAAATATTGCATGCATTGTGATGGATTTGCTCCCAAGTGTCAAATAGTTCACCGTCTTTCTTTGCCAGTTTCAGCACAGACTGTGCTGAGCCCACTCACCTTGCTCATCATCTCTTACGACGACACCTGTCTGTAGCCTGAGTAGCTTTTTCCTCAGGTCTATCACTCTCCCTAACATTTTATCCTAGCTCCCTATAACTCCCACCTTACAGCCATTCTCCACATTCATTTATCCAACAAAACAAAACTCATCAAACCTATCAACCTATCAAGAAAGACTTGAGAAAGCCCTCTGTTTCGCTATTCGATCTTTATGGTTGACAAATCTCTGTCTCAGTGTGTTTGTTGGTTTGAAATGAACAGGTATTTGGTGTTTTCCAAAAATCATTTTCAGTCTTTCAGATACAGTCCCGATATCAGTCCTGATGATTACTGCACAGTCCAGGAAAGCTAGCCGGTTATCTTTGGCATCCTCTCAGGTGAACTGTATGTTAGTGTGGTGGGGATGCTGGTGTCAGGTGTGAGGTGAAACTAACATAGACGATACATTTGTGGTCACGCACCAACTGTCAGGAGGAGGAGGAGGAGGTGGGGTCATGACAGCATGCTGGTCTCCAGCAGGCTAGATGTAGCCAACCTTCGATTTATGAACACAAGCATTCTAATGAGTGTTCTCTTCTAGAGTGTAAACTTAATGTGAGATCCACAACTTAAGCCTAAATGCGTGTTAAACTGGATCACTAGAGGAAACCCACAACTTCACACAGAAACCTCAGGCAGTCAACCACTGTGGTGCTATGCCCAATGATACGTCCTGACAAAGCAGACAAAGAGAAAATACGACAAACACACTTTGATTTGGTTGTGATATAGCAGCAGCTAGGGTCTGCTTAAATTGTCAGCATTAGGTGTGTGTGTGCATGTTTCTTTGTTCAGATCACAACTGACATAAGATGGCGTATGGGGTGGGGGAGGGCTGACAATATGTGTGTGTGTGACAGGTGCGGGACATGGTAATGAGTGTCCTCATATGCATTACAAAACAACAACAGCATGGTCTACGCTGGGGACCATGGGGAGGCTGTGGTTCAGGAGTTAGAGCAGTCGCCTGCCAATTGGAAGATTGGTGGTTAGATTCCCCGCCTCCTTCAGTCATATGTTGAAGTGTCCTTGGGCAAGACACTGAACCCCAAGTTGCCCCCAGTGTGTCAGGTCATGAGTGTGTGTGTGAATGGGTGAATGAGAAGCAGTGTAAAGTGCTTTGAGTACCAGTCTAGGTAGAAAAGCGCTAAGTAATAATAAAGTAATAAGTGCAGACCATTTATCATTTATGCAGTTTAAAGGAACAACACAGAGATTATGTGAGCAACAGAAGCAGCTTGTGTGTTTGAGGCCTTTACTCATCCTGTCTCTCCCGAGCTTCATGGACTTGGTACTGGACACAATTCCACATCCCATTTAAACATGATGTTTATTCTTTAAGAACATGAACATTTGTATGTTTCACTAGGCCCAGAGACAAAGACAGTTGCTGCTCACATTAAGTTTAAATCCTTGATGGAAACACACCGTGTTACATTAACACACTATTAGTGAGCTACACTCCTGCACGCCATCTCAGATCAGCAAATGAGAGGAGACTATGGATGTTGGAATGACTTGCCCCCATTCGAAATGACTTGCCCCCATTCGACGAGCCGAGACTATTATCCCCTTTTAAAAAGTTTGTTGCTTAAAAGTATTAGTATAAAATGACTCTCTCACACACACACACACATTCACAGAAATTGTCTAGCACCTAACAAATTCCTTGCATGTTCTTTATCTTGATGAGTTGGGTCTTATCAGGACTCTTAGTTTGTAGTATCTCAGAATTTAAAGAAACTGAATGGTAAATGCTGGTCTCTTCTCCTTGTATGTCCCTTTGGATCAAGTCAATTAAAGTAAATTAAAGTAAAGTAGAGGCCATAAGTCAAGAGTGATCATTCATGGTCAAATGTCACAAATGTTGTCTTAATATTGCAAACATTTCCAAGTAATTGTGGTAAACCGTCAAACATGTTACAAATGCTGTAATTCTTTTACAATTCTCGTCGAATTACCAAATAATTCTACCAAAATTGAAAAATGATTTTGTACTAATTGGTTAGAATTTCACCTAAATAGTGGAACAATGAGTGGAAAAATGATTTTGCTTCTTTTGGCCTAACCTCTGTGGTGGTCTGTACGAGTGGTAACGATGTTAGAACATGACAGTTCTTTACAGTGAAGCACGCACAGTTCATCTTCTAATCAACATTACCAAGCTGCACCATCTGTTCAAGTGCAGCTGGCTTTGCTCGATGTCATGTTTAGTTTCAGTAATGTCGATGTGTCACCTGTGGTCTTGTCTGAAAGAGGATCCAGCATTAAGTCACGGTTTTTCAGTTTCTAATAGTCGCAGTTATATTTAGGGTTGCACGGCCCACAGGTACCACTGTCTGCAGCTGAAAAAGACTTTTTAACAGCCTCCCAGTAACTCGTATAAAAATATTTTTACTCTTGCAATAATGTGAGACATGCACATGTTAACGTTCTAATGTTCTAGGACATGTCTGACGATGTGTTTCCCATGTTAATGACTGTTAATGACAGCTGGAATTGACCAGCTGCTCTGTGAAGAAGTCCAGTGAGAGCTGCAGAGAAGTGCTGAGCTTCTTACAACAGAAGCCATCTGTGAAACTGCACTGTGTGTGAAACCGATGGGGAGAAACAACATTTCAACACATTCCTGAAGCCTGGTCGAACCACATTAAATACCCTGACAAAGAGGGAGTCACATCACACATGGCATGTAAAGAGAACAGCAGACCAACATGAAAACATCAACCCAGCACTGAAGTACCGTGCAGCAAGCATTGTAATTTGAGGCATCTAGACCTGGACCATGAGAAACAAGTATATCAATGTGTCTGTCTGCAAGCGGAAGCGACTACTGTTCATTTATGGTGGACAGATGACCATGTGGTTCCGTTCGCCACTCAAGTGGGATTGTTGGGTTTTCTGTCTAATCGTATGTATACTCACATTCTGTGTAAGGTCTCAACACTGTAAAATGCCATGAGCTGATTTTCAGAGTTATATAATGCAATAAAAAAAAACTGGCTAGAATTAAATAGTGATACTGACACAGTTGCATGACGACATGTTTGCACGCGTGCTGTAACACGGCCAAGTCACACACATTAACGATCACAACAAGCAATGAGTCTGAGGAAGAGTTCATTGTGATAGCTCCTCTGTGGATCCAAAAACTGAGATGGGATCAGTGCTTTGATTCCCAGCTCCTCCAGTCCCATGTCAGTGTCCCGGGAAGGTGTGTCAGGTCATCTGTATAGGGAAGAGTATAGTCTATATATATATATATACGTGCAGACCATTTACCATTTACTCTGTTCCTGAGGAATTGTTTCATCCTCTGATCTTTACACCTGCTAACAGCTGAACCACCTAGAAGAGAAATGCTAAAGATGCATCTTAGTGGGAAAGGATGCATGTGTGGAGCACTGGTGCTGATGCTGGTCATCACAGCACATACGCTGTATTCACTGCTCTGGTACATGTGATCACTTTCTGTGCACCTTCCTCCTCTGAAATATGCTGCTCCTTCAGGAACACCGTCGTGATGACGATGATGATAATACACAATGACCTACAGTGTGAGTCATTATCACTAGACTGCATGATCCCCGCTGTCTATGCAGCTAGTCTGGCCTCAAAGTCCAGAGTCTAGTCCACGTCCCTGCACCGGTCCCAGCAAGAGACGCCACCACATTAGCCACGGTTGCTAGTGTGTGTGTGTGTGTGTGTGCGCGCGCGCGCGTGCATACTCACGGGATGCTGAGGATGTAGCGCTGCAGGTGTGGACGATGCTGCAAAGCACAGGCAGCAGCAGCACCGCGGTCACATAAGACATGTTGAGACAGGCGCCCCGCACTCAGAGCGAGCATAAAGCGGGGCCAGGCGGGTCACTCTGCGGGTCTCCGTGCGGGTTTACCTCCCCTGGCTTCTCTGTTGTTGTGATGCTACACAGCTGAGACGCCGCTTTCTTTCTTAGCAGCAAAAGCGGAAAAGAAGCGACCTGTATCCTCGCTTCTCAGCCTGCTCAGCGGCACTCCAGCGGGCTTTCACCAACACCCTCCAGGACGAGGCGGCGGACGGAACGCTGTAGTGCTGCGGCCTGGGCCTCGAGCTCCAGGTGCATGGTCACACTCAGATACACAGGAGCCGCCGGACTAATCAGTACACCCCCACTCCGTGCTGCGTTTGGTACAGTCCGACATACAACAATACATGGCCAGGGCACCCCCCAAACGAGGATGGGGGAGGGGAGGTGCGGTGCAGATGGGAGCAGACGGGTGTGTACGAGGCCCCGGGGGGAGACAGGGAGAGGTGTTGACACAGCACACGAAGCTGCAGAGAGTGTGAGCAGCGCTGCAGAAATAAGACTGGAAACGCGTGACTGAGGGTTTCTACCTGCACCTAAGTGTAAAAGATGCTCATCCGAATAAAACTGCAGCATTGTCTCCAAATCAATAAGTCAGGTCGGCCACAGCTACACTTCTTTTAGGAATGAACAGATGCATTCTGTGCATTCAAGACAATAGAGCTCAGTGCACCAGGTTACATTTCTTCATGTTCAATTATACTGCAGCCTGGTGCGTTGAGAAATCTTTACATACTACAATACTAGCATTATTTATATGTGTTGGGTTCGCAGAGCTCTCCTCTCCCTCTTCAGCCATGTTACCTTAACAACGTAGACACCTGGTTTACCTTTTCCTTATTCTCTTTATTAACTGTGACCACGGAGAATAAACATTCCGCAATGTTTTCGCGCTTCACAGGAAACAGGAAGAAGAAGCGCATAACATTTTCAAAATAAAATGACAATTATAAAGAGTCCTCACAAAATAAAACCAACCAATATATATATTTACCCATGAGAACACAAGTCCAACAATATGCATAGATGTGTGTGTGAAAAATGTATATAAATGTACGTATACTTATATTATACACTTTTCACTTGACACTTTGTCTTGATTGAATAAGGAAGTGTTTAAACATCACGTTGTGCTTAAATTCTTTCTGTCTATTTGGTACGGTACTGCAGCTTTAAGCACCAGTGTTTAGAATATGCTGTTAAAAGAAGTGAGAGTAATTTTCGGAACAGGTCAGAAGCTTCTAGATGTTCAGGTTTATAAGTTTGTACAGAAAATATAAATGAATAATTTGAAAAAGTAACCATGTGATGCTGGTTTCTATTGGCCTCTAGGTTAAGAATATCTGAACACAGCTAGTGTGAAGCAGTTGGACCCTGCATGTTTCTGAAGAAGTGTTGATACATCATTTGCACCAAAGACTACTACCAGCAGGTCCACAACCAGCTTTTATAGTTCTCCTCTGCACATCCCCCACCCATTCCCACTTCCCTAAGCTAAATAGAAGTGTTAACCTTAAAAGTCTGTTAATAATGAGTTTAATTGCTTGTCAACTCTTAAGTTTGGTACTACTGCAAAGTCACACAACCACGGCTGCTGCCTCTGCCTCCATCAGTTTCTCTTCTCATTACTAAGTTTTGACCAAAGTTTTTTCATTTACAATGAGCATGTTACATATAGATGACAACTCATGAGAATCCAGAATCTACAACTTTCTATTAAATAACTCTAATTAAGACTGAAAAACTTGAGTAACTGAGAAACAAAAAAAAGAAATAAAGTACTAGTGTAGAGCAGTAGCAAAGGTCACTACCGGCTCAGAAGAGCAGGAGCAGAAAAGGGTGTAAAATAGTCTGCATATCAGTCAACACCTTCATATCAGTGACCTGGTCCTACCAACCTGCCGGTGCTTTGTCTGCTGCTCCTTGTTGTTACCTGCTGTTCTTTTCTCTCTCCTCTGTCCACTAACCCCAACCGATCGAGGCAGATGGCCGCCCACCCTGAGTCTGGTTCTGGAGGTTTCTTCCGTTAATTTCCATTATTCCATTAATGAAAAACCTTTTTTTTGCAGACATTTGAATATTGGTACCAACTCTGAATCCAGATGTTTGCTGCTGGAATGACAGAATCAATCCACCGTAAACCATTCAATCACGTTACAGATTGAATTAGAGTGACAGGATGTTCGGCATCTAGTACATTAACATTTAGCACTGACGTATTCTCTACAGTACATTCTATCCAAACACGCTTCTGAGCATGACATGGAAACTCAAGCTGATGTTCAAATCACAGAACATTTACTGAAGTAGTGTAATTAAGGGATTTCTACTTTACGTGGGTAAAACAGAAATCAATATTGTGACACTTACTTTTACTCCACTAAACTTATTCCTTTTTAGATTGTGATTAAGAAAACTAAGAACAGCAGCATTTATCATCAATAATTGCAACCTATTAAAATCATATTGATGTGATTTTTTTTCTTTTTGTTTTTTTGTTGTCCACCCCACAAAAGCTGCAGGGCCAGACAGAGTCAGCCCCAGGGTGCTGAAAGCCTGCGCTCCTCAGCTATGTGGGGTTCTCCACCATATATTCAACCTGAGCCTGCAGCTGGAGAGAGTTCCTCTGGGGTGGAAAAGGTCCTGCCTGATCCCTGTGAATAAGAA
>JAUMHF010000009.1:1385121-1415491 GCA_032359275.1 Microctenopoma steveboyesi
TTTCCTTTTTTTTGTTTTTGTGGCTCACACATAACCCCCCCCCCCCCCCCCACACACACACACACACACACACACACAAACAGAATAAACCACACGATGGCTAATAAAACAGCAAAACCTCATCAAACATATGTTAAACCTTCATATTTGACAGTGTCTAAATCTTGCTGGTATTATTTCAGTTTCTTAATATATACTGTATTTTAAAATGTTTGCCATCTGTGACAATACACACCCTGTCTGTGGGCTCTGGTACTGAGAAACAAACCTGTGTTTAACCACGGCATCGTATCTCAGCAGCAGTTATTGATAACATGAAGTGCTGTGTGAAAGAGCAGTGATAGAAGCAGCGCGTTCATTGAACTGTTATCAAAGTTACACAGTTACTATAGTTACCATATGTGAACAAAAAGCATAACGGCAGATTCCAGCAGACAATTTTCTATTTTGAAAGGAGGGAAGTTTCACTTCTGCTCCAGCTGAGTCAGGACAGTCTGGAGTGGCCCCTCAGTGAGCCACTGTGTTACTGCATAAGAAAATTAGGAGCATCCTGTCTCAAAGTGATGCCGAAAAACTAGTCCATGCATTTGTTACCTCTAGGCTGGACTACTGTAATTCATTACTGATAGGATGTCCCAATAACTCACTCAAAAGCCTCCAGTTAATCCAGAAAGCTGCAGCCAGAGTTCTGCTGCTATAGTATTGTGTAAAGTGTATTTATAAAAGATTCTTGATGATCTGAACATCATCAAGGACTCTGCCTGTGTAATTTTGGCTGACTACACCTGAGAATGGTACTGGTCATTATTTCACTTCTTACCACACTCTTCATCTGTCAATAAGAGTCAGGATTTTTTTAGCTGTAGCGAAGAAAATGCATGACATTTCCTTCTAATGCAGCTTCTGAACAGCCCAGCTACTCATGCAGCAGTTGTTCTCAGTGGGTGACAGGCTGCACACTTTAGCACCCTCTTCATTCTCTTATAATGCAGAACTATGCTGTCTGCAGAATGTCTGTTTGTTGAAATGAGTAAAACCTTCCCTGAAAAACATGTCTTCTGGATGTTCTGCATATGTTGCTCCAAAACCTGGCAGTCATTATTAAGAACCTTATTCATGCCATGTGCAGTAATGCAACCCTAACACACTGTTAGAATAGCATATCTTTCAGATCCCTTAATTCTATGCAAAACTACAGTAGGAGTACTCTTGTTATTTATTGCAGTTTTAGAATGACTAATAACTTGAGTTTCAACGTGTGTTAATATGCAATCAAATGAAAGAATGTATGGTTGTGCTTGGAAATACTGTAAAGTACACCTCATTTTTCTGTTTAAATTACAAAACCACACAGAATAAAAATTGATTCTTTATTGATCCCCATGGAGAATATCTTAGTGGACAGGTTTTTATGTTTTCATTCACCTTTTAACAGAGTTTAAGTTGAAGCAGTCGTTTGCTCATGTTCTTCACATGCTCACTTTACTGCACAATAACTTCTCCCCATTGCACTGATTTTCAAAGATTGTATTTTGATGTTGTATTTGCCTTTCTCTGATTGTGAAGACTGTTGTTGATGTAATGTCTTACCTAACTCTAATCAAACTCAGACAAAATGTCCCAACCTGGTCTCTGAACCCCACCCTGTCATCATGTGCTGTCTCTCCTGTCTCTCGTGGGACAAAGAAGTGTGGGTATCTGAAAACTCCTGGTTAGGAGGGGGCTGGTGAACCCTGAGATACGGTTTGTGCTGCTCTCTGCACATCTTAGTAGGATTTTATGTATTTGCGACGGATCTCAACATGTCTCAGAGGATGTGGTGTATCAACACCACATCAAGTTTGTAACTTCAAAAGAAATTAAACAAGTGATTGGTGCAGAAAAGAGGTTTTGTGGAGAGGAAGTGGAGGTGGAAGGGGAGTGGGGGTGCACTGGTTAACGTGTTTATGCAGTTTTTTTCATTGCAAGTGATGCATCTTGCAGTGTTGTAAGCAGTCATTGCAAGTGGCCTGTGTCTACCTCCCCTCTGTTCTCCATTGCCTGGATCTGTGCTGGAGCTGCTGAAGGAGGAGTCAGCAGGTCGATGGTCTGTCCTTCTCGGAGTCGCAGAACTGCCTGCCTCAAAGTCCAGCTGCAGAGAGGGACAAAGACTGTCAGCTCAGGTACAGTGCAGGGTGGGCTAAAGGTGGAGAAACACCAGCTAGTGTGGATGTAAAGCAACTTTTCTATATCGTAAAAGAAAAAAACTGTTTATTGACTCAACACTTTACATCTCGAACATGAACATTGAACACATTTTATCAAGAGACGAAAGCGGCTCATACTGTAACTGCTGTGCACCTCACTTTTCACTGCACACCAACACTTCCAGGCGTGGAAAATATCAGTCTGCATGAGCTTCTGTTTGCCTGCGTTATGTCGCTATGATCATCACATCATTCTGCCTACCAAGGACGTTGTCAGCTGGTCTAAACATTTACCACATGCGCACATCACAACACATGAATCAAAAGTCTAACAGTTGACTAACCTGTTGCTACTCGGCTCTCTAACTGAAGACGTATACAAATAACCTCCAGTTCTCGATCCAGTCACAGGGATCTTTATCTGCAAATTAAAGATATCCCAAAATCAGAGACATTTCAAATTACTTGATGTGAGCTCATGTGATTACAACTGATGAAAGCTCACAGCTTATATCAGCTCTACTTGACATGCAGGACATGATGAACATGAAGTCAATGTATACTTTTAGAACCCTGAAGTATTTCCTTTAAGGTGGAGGACTGCACAAAACATTGCAGGGACATCTTTAAAGATGAAGATTGGCTTTTTTGCCGTTTCTAGTTACAGAGCTGCATCTGCACCGAGTCATTTTAAACTGGAAAATAAGAAATAAAGAAACACATATGAGCTGGGTCAGATGCTACAGAGACTTGCTGCAGCTTGGTGTGGCCTCTCCTGGTTGCTGTCGTATGAAAACATTTTCTCATTTTGAATTACTCGCCACCAACTCTCCATTCTTGCATTCATCTGGGATTCAGGGTTTCATTAGTTGTATTTTCAGATTCATAATGAACCACTGGGTGACAGATCAGTTTAACACACAGACACTAACTGTATTATACGTTATTATATATTATTTACTTACAATATTTGTATTTTATTCACTCCAATGGACTAATTGAACCATGATTCTGAAGCTAAATCCATCATCGAAATGGCCTAAGATAAATGTCCCCAACACTGGGCAAGACGAGTGAACTGACACATTACTTAAAGTCACGGTAGCTGAGACACGGTAGAGTCATAAGCACACCAGAAAAACTGATTTTAGTCATTTCATATTTTATATAAAAACCTAATAAATATATCATATCATATCATACTATGTCATAAACAGTGAAATGAGTTTGTTGGGAGTCCACAGTACCTGTGCAGTGTGCTGATCTACACGGTTGTCTCTGTCAGTCAGATGGATGTTATGGATTTTTAAAGGGGGGGCCCCCAGGCTTTTCATGGCAGCTGGACATGCTTCCAAGCTCTGCACAGCCAGTGTGTGATAGTCAGACTGAGCAAATTTCTCTAATTGGACAGAAAAGAACAAAAAAGCAACTTTGAAGCTCGCACAAACAGACACAAGAGGCTTTGAATAGCAGGCTGGTGTCTGTCTATAAGGCCTCTTAACAGCACGACCATTGGTTAACAAAGATTCTTATTGATGTGAACACAAACATTCTCAACAGTTTGGAGACTGTGGAGCCTACAGGTCATTCTACATTTGTATGTGTGGAGAACGACATCCTATCACTGATACTTTACAGTTGTCCTGCAACGGTGAATATGTTATTTTACATGGAACTTTGCTGCCATATGTTGGCGTTTTGGTGAACTGCTTTTGGATCATGTGAGAAGCACGTTTGTGTTGGAGCTAATCAGCATGCTGTTACTCTATATCTTCTGTTAAATTACAGTTCCGTATTAACGTTGTGTATCCTTATGCAATAATCTTATTGATGTGCTGTTAATGTATGCAACAGAGAGTAAGACACTTTTCTGTCAGCTTTTTGGGCTCATGCTTAGTTGTTCATGGTTTGACAGTTTCACTCCATTTTCACATGGAAATAAAGGAGGAATTGATTAATTCTTGTTGAGTTTGATGGTTCATTTTGGTATGGGGCTCTAAAGAAACGACTATTCCAGTAGTCTAGTCTAGAAGTAACAAATGCATGGACTAGTTTCTCAGCATCACTTTGAGACAGGATGTTTCTAGTCATATTCCACAGGTGGAAGAATAAGTTGTTTTAGGGACAAACAGGCCTTCGTGCCTTTTAAACATTTGTAGCACAATAAGGACTTTGTTCAGCTTATCTAATGCCACAGAAATGGAAGGATGGTACTTTCACATAGACTTTATGGGACCCTGGATGTAAATAACTACCTTTCAAAACATTTCCATGGGAGACTTTTTGGGGGGGTCAGGACACAAGGGACATAAAACTTCACCCTTGTGACTTCCAGGTTTCTTAAGGTCTTAGAGCACCATCAAGGAGAAAAGTTCTGTGAGGCACCTGGGCCAGACACATACAAAGACAATCAAACTCTTTCATGTGATCCATTTTCTGCTGCAGCATCAGCTGAACATTGTCAATCCACTGTGATTATTTTTTTCCTACTTAGGTCATATGCATGTTATTTAACTAAATAGTGACATCTTACATCACCTGGTATTGAGATCACTGGTTATTCATTAGAATTTTGATGTAAGAGAAGTCCACAGAATTAATATATATATATATATATATATATATATATATATATATATATAAACACAATAATATATACTCATGAAAGCGTTGAATCGTTTTCAGACTGCAGTAGACATTAAAAGTTGCATTTTGTTTTACATGGAGGAATCACAAGAAACATTTGTTGTGTTGAGCTTTTACATTTTCTTCATTGCTTTTCATTTGGCTAAAACAGCTAATAAGCAGTAGGGGTTGAATAATATGTGACTGGACATGGTATGGATTTCCACAGTCTTCTGCGCCCAAAGAATGACCAAGATGTCAGTTGAGCTGCAGATGAATAACGCATGTGAGATGCAGCATTAATGGACAGAACTATTATAAACCTTCTTCGTTCCTTTGTATACTGTATGTCTCAAATACACATAGCTCACTCTGTATCAAGTGGTACATGGTCCCCACTCCTGCACCTGTCACCACGGTGGTGAAGATGGAGAGCTGCTGCAGGTGACTAGTGGAAACCCTCATCTCTGCTTCCTCTCCTAGGGACGCACACATAGACACAGTTAGAGCTGTAGCAGAGAGGAGGACAATGGACAAGATCAGCCCTCTCTCTCACTCCACGAAGCCGCAGACTGACAGAGAGACCTCTCCTCTGTTATGCCCAATGCACTTTTTAAAAACATCTAATCAAATTCAGATCAGGCACATCTTCAGAAGACACTGCTCCTCTGGCTGAGGTGTGGCAACTGGCCTTGTTTTAGTTCATTGAAGACGTTTCACCCTGCGTTCCAGAAAACTTTCTTAACAATAACCATGGCCTGGACCACTGAAAATCTCCACAGACACCAGGAAGCCAATTTAGAATTAGGAAACATGTCCCACTTCTTCTGAATAAACTTGAATAAGCAAGACTGTGGTAAACCCAACGTAAATCATGGCTGCTCTGACGGGGAAATCTCTAATGTTTGCGTTCGACTGTACAGGAACTACTACTAGCTAACTCAACATATTGTGTTTGGCTGAACAACAGCTGTCTGAGAGTCCACAGTGTCAAAACGTTTCCGCTACTATTATACAAGTTCGATTATCTCACATGAAAGTTATTTCAGGTTCTCTTTCCTGTAGAACAGGTCTGTACGTCAACTATACAGCCTCATGGTATTTTGTCTTATTGACGGTTTCATCTCCGCCCTTCTGTGTTGCGCACACAAACACAAGATTAACTCACCAGGTGACAGAGATCGCATGTTGGGACGTATTATAATAATATTTTAAATATAATATAGTCATAATCATACTATTTTTAAATGATATATCCATTCATTTTATACAAAAGATCACTGAAGCAGGTCTGTTACAATTAGAAAGAAGGCTGTGAATTCTCAGTCTGGTTGTCGTTATTTAATTAAAATGATGTATTGGTGTTTATGCTGCAAAGATTAGTATTTTCTTCCATTAGCAGGTTATGTTTGCTAATGCACATTTATTCATTTAACTGAAAAGATGTGAAAATGTGCGATGATGGTAAGACAACTGACAACATCATCTTTTCATTAAATACATGGTCATTTCTGTGTGTGTCCAGACTTTTTACTGGTGTGTGTTAATCCTGTTGTAAAAAATGTCTAAAGACCTGCTGAGACTGAAAAAACAGGACACTCCTGTCTTAAGTCAAACAAAAAGTGATGTTGTTGTAATTTAGACTAAGTACGTTCTTTCTTCTTAAGTGTTGACTGAATATAAATGCTGCATAATGCTGTTAATATAATTACTTCTTAAACTATGAATGAATAATGATTGCACTGCACCATTATGTTGTCTTCTGTGTGCAGCTGTAAAGATAAATATCAATGATAGATATAACTAAGACACCAAGCAAAAAGAAGATGAGTTAAACTATAAACCTGTTACATTTAATATGATTATTGCATTAATGAATATATTTGCTGTACGTTTTAATAACCACAGTTGCAACATGTAGAACTCATTAGACTGTTAATAAAATATATAGAAATATAAAATACAAAGTAGACATCCTAAAGAGTTTAATACGACACGTTCCACGAGCCCTGTTTGAAGTAAAAACTGAATTAAAATAATAACGTTAACATTCGACAAAGTCATGCCTTCGTGTAAGTGCACACATAAAGAACTTTTTTTCTAACAAGCCGTGTTATCTTGCCTTTTTCTCCTTTCTGAATCTAAAATCGTTCTCACCTTGTGTGCACCGACTCTGCTCGTTCACTTCCGGAAACGTCACACGTGTGCGCGATGCATTAAAACTCTGGCGCGTGCCGCTGCATGTTCGAGCAGGCGGTGTCTGTATTAGACATAAGCAACATGCAGATTGTATTAGCTGTTATCTGCATTTCATTCCACCAGTATTAGCTTAGTTATGCCAAAGGAAACGTAATATGATATTAGATATATATTATTAAATATATGTAAAATATAGACAATGCCAAAACTACAAATTCTCATCAGGGGGCGCTGCATGAGAAACCATCACGTTATCATGATGAATATAGGCACATAGTCTGGTAGTGCTTGTGTAACACTGCTAACATGTAACAACGCCTCAGCTCCTGGAAATGCTCTCCGAAGCTTTACTTTACTTTGCTTGGCAGACGCTTTTATCCAAAGCGACTTACAGGGAGCTAGCGCTGGGTGTCTGGCTCAGGGACACACCTGGTGAGGGATAGATTAGGAGTCAGACGGGGTTCAAACCTGCAACCTTTTGCATCCTAGTCTGATTCCCCATTGAGCCACCAGGCCGCCCTAGCTCTATCGCAGGAGGAGGAAGTCAAACTGTGAAGAAACACAGCTGGGTACTCTGTACACAGTACAGGGCCTGAGCTTGTCTGTGTTTTCTGTTTGTTTTCAGATTAGAAAATGACCCCACATTGTTTGTGTCAAAGAAAAAAAGGCCCCCTGACTTATCAGCTGAAGGTGCATGTGTCAGCATCTGTGATAGCATCAGTCACTTGGAAACATATCTGTTGGTTAGATATGAGGGTATCTGCCTCCTGTTAAAAATGTGAAGAAGGGTCTTAATGGGCCTTATCTGTGCAGTACAGCCCAGAGAGCTCCACGAGTGTGTTCAACTGATTGTGAATTCAGTAGTAGCATTGACCTGCCCTTCTGAGTCAGCTGTGCTCTGCAGGTCATCTCTCAGTGACATGACTCTGTGTTAACAATGACAGTCAGGAGCCTGTAGTCACTGGACTAAGATTGTTTCAGCTGTTGCCTTAATGAGCACCTGTCACATTTACACATCACAGCAGTCAGTCTGAAGTTTGCTAGTAAATACTGACATCAGGTGACTCTGAACCATCTCTTAGTTATGCTGCTATAGGTTTAGTCTGCTGGGTCTCCTCTCCTCCTTTTCCTTCTTCGTCCACTTTATGACATCATTGCATGTTATTAACTTTTTTTCTTCTTTCACTCCTAGCTCTCTCTCTCTCTCTCTCTCTCTCAGGTATCCTCGACCTTGGAGCTGTGGTTGCTGGTCCTACCAACCTGCCGGTGCTTCGTCTGCTCCTTGTTGTTGTTGTGATCTATGTTACCTGCTGTTCTTTTCTCTCTCCTCTGTCCACTAACCCCAACCGGTCCAGGCAGATGGCCACCCACCCTGAGTCTGGTTCTGCTGGAGGTTTCTTCCTCTTATGGGAGTTTTTCATCTCCACTGTTGCCTAGTGCTTGCTCAAATGGAACTGTTGGGTTTTCTGCATTATTTTGTTTATATATACACTTACAATTTTGTAAGGTCCTAAACCTGCTATGTAAATCGCTCGGAATTGACTTGGCGCTATACAAATAAAGATAAATTGAATTGAAATTAAACCTTACACTGTAAAGTGCCTTGAGATGACCTATGTTGTGATTTGGTGCTATATAAATAAAGCTGAATTGAAATTCACTAAACATAGACATCATATTGTGATGAACCAGTTGTCAGCACATAAATCTATCAACAGGGTTCAAAGATCTCTTCTTCTTGGAACAAATGGTACTTTTGTCCTTTAAGTTTACGTATGCATGGCAAAGAAAGTACACCTACACTTGCTCGGTAAGTACTAGAATTTAAGTACTTAATGTACTTCTGCCACTCTACCGCCCCCTGCTATAAGCAGGCCTGTCTGGGGTATGCACCAAGCGCACCTTATATAACACTGTGGCGGACACAGTGGAGCGTCCCGCAGCGCGCGGATCAGTGTTACGTGATCTCCTCTCCAGCGCGTTGACTTGTGCGTCGGTCGCTCCTCTCTTTCCAGGTAAGGAAACAGCTGCAACACTCACTGGCCTATTTTAAGGAACTGGAAGTAGATCGACGCCAGCTGAGCTCGTTTTGATCAGAAACCGCTTTCTAACCACAGTGAGATGATCACTGGAATCAGGGGCGTGACTAGGGGGGGCTGTAGAAGGGTAGAACGCTGAAATTACAATTTTATTTACATTTGTTTCCTGTTGCGAACACACTAAAATCTAATATAAAGCTGAACAACTTACAAAATCACATTTGTAAGAATTCATACACAAATCACACCTTTAAACACAATTAGCAGTTAAATTGACATGTTTTGCATTAGAGTAGACACAGTTTCCTACAGACAACACAGGTATATGACAAATACAAATTATTCTATTTCCAAACACAGCCATCCAAAAAACCCGACTCATGTACACAATAGGCAAACACCAGCTCCTGACTACTTATTAACTCAGTAATGTCAGTGTGAGAAGTATAAAACTGATTTACCAGCTCAAAAAAAACTATGAAAGCCGGAGGGAGAGAAATGAGAGTTCATGAAGTTCTAATGAAATTCATTACTCAATCATGTCATGTAACCAACATACTGTAACTGTATACTGTAATTTAAAGTATGTATGTGTATTGTATATGCAGTAGGCTAATACCTGACACCTACATTCTTTGTTTACAGTTTTCCTGTATTTGTTCTTTTCTTGCACAGTACATAAGCCTCATCAGAAACATGAGAGGCTACACATCAATATATAAATTGCTGTTTTCTCTAAGATCTGAGAGCAAGTTGGCAGAAGAGTTCAGATGTTAACTGAGGCACATGAGGCACTAACCATGTTTACAAACAGAGTGCAGACAGCACAGTATTTTATTTAAAAATAAAAGACTGTGGGTGTTTCAAAATAAAAGACTATCGTAATCAAAGGGACACAATAAAATAATTCTTTTCTTTCTTTGCGACCTGCTGGGTAATTTTACCCACAGACTGAAACTGATGGTATGGAACCTCTGGCTTAGGGTGTAGGCTATTTTTTTTTTTCAGTCACGGAATTAGCATGCTAAGCTTACCTCCTACAACTTAGTGGTGCTATGCTAACTGTACACATACTTACTTATCAACTTAAACATCAACATTTGCATAATGTTTAATGCAAACCTTGAACTTCTTTTCTTACTTTGTCAGTCAATATGTTTGGCGCAGTGGTGGTTGGCATCGGCACAACAGGGCAGGTGAGGATCAGAGACCTGTTGGCCCCAGAGCCCGGCAGTCCTGCAGAGAAACTCACGGCTCGAGGATTTCTATCCAGGTAACACACACGTGCTGTCCAGGATTATGCATGGTCCTCATCACAGATCCACACAGGGATTTGCACATAAAAATGTATCGGTTATGATCATCACATGTACAACAAGAGTGACATGTTCTTCAAGCAAGTCAGATTTAATCAAAACTCGGGTGTCTTATTTTTTCAGTGTGCTTCAGTATAAAACATTGCTGTGTGTTGTGATGTGGTCTCAGCTGCAGCAGGTCACCAACAAGTTTCCTGTAAAGC
Source organism: Microctenopoma steveboyesi (assembly GCA_032359275.1). Taxonomy (NCBI): domain Eukaryota; kingdom Metazoa; phylum Chordata; class Actinopteri; order Anabantiformes; family Anabantidae; genus Microctenopoma; species Microctenopoma steveboyesi. Next base: position 1,395,690 of record JAUMHF010000009.1, read on the forward strand.
CGTGTGAAGGTCCTTGCTTATTTCTCATCCAATATTCACAATAGTGAACCCAGAAGCAGTTCTTCTACTCTAAAAACAGGGTGATTACACAAAACTCAAAGGAAACATCCAAGGAGCTCCCGGCTTCGCTCATGTCAATAAAAGTGATTTATCACGGACCATACACGACCAGACACTGGGTAGAATCAGTGGGAGAGGGAGGTGAAACCGCTGCTAAGAACATCAAGCCAAACTGAGTGGGTGCATCAGAGTTGCTGACATTTAGTCAACTCTGAACATGGTGAGTTAGTGAAGTGCTCATCTCGTGGAATATTCACATTGGCTTAGTTTCCTGCTTTTCCTTCAGCCCTTTTCAATCCTTGGTGTCATCAGGTGTGAGCACCTTTGTCATCAGGATATTTTTGTCAACAGGAGAAGCCTGGGTGCTCAGCAGGGACTGGCTCAGATTTCTGTAGAGGAGGCTGTGAGCAGAGAGGACATTCATGTGGCGTTCATCTGCACTGAGAATGTGTCACACGAGGACAGCACCAGGTAATGCACACACGGGACAGAGATGGAAGGATCTGTCAGTCTGTGAAGCTCTCACATCACGTCATCATGTTTTCCATCTACAGTATTGACCACAGTAACAACCTGCAGTTCAGCTCAACATCATAGATTTCTCTGGATACTTTTTAACTGAACCGCTTACTTTACTGGTAAATGTATAATTCAAACCACAGATGTTTTCCTTTTTGACCTGATCATGTGTGACAGCTGGTACACTGTCTCAGTGACAGCCAGGCCATCATGCACTAAATTCCATAATAATATATCTGCAAGTTGTCAATGTACCCACATGTCGGTTTACACAGGACCTGAAATGAAGTATTGAGCATGCTTTCGTACAACACTGAATCGTGGTCAATTTAATTTGTTTTCAAAAATAGTGTTAAAATGTCTCTGTGCTCTACTCCTGCAAAAGAGATCCTAGTGAGATGTTATGCACACTGTCTCATCAGGACATTTCTGCAGGCGGGGAAGCACGTCTGTGTGGAGTACCCCATGACCATGAATTACAAGGCCGCAGTGGAGCTCTGGGATTTGGCTCAGAAAAAAGGTTAGCACCTCTTTAACTGTATACTCCATGAGTAGGCCAATGGGCTTCAGTGCCGTGATTCAGCTCAACTCACACTTTGTGAGTGTGTTTTCCCTTTCACTGTGTGCGTCCACATATACACCAGGACTGATTCTCCAAGAGGAACACATAGAGCTTTTTACAGAAGACTACAAACTACTCAAGAGAGAGGTTGAGGGAAAAACCCTGCAGGAAGGTACTCTTCATTTTACAGGTAAGAGACAGCAGAGTGTTTCGGTTTTTAGAATAGCATACAAAGTATTGTCAAGTTCGGTGTGTGAATGCATTTTTCTCTTCTGGAGTGGGAGAAGGAAGATTTAAGGTTGCAATCCAAGCTAAACATCAGCAGATGTAACTGTGTGGATATGTCATTTGTTGAAGGTGGAGCTCTGAAGCTCGGCTTTGGATTCCCAGCATTCAGCGGCATTGCTCGCCTTACCTGGTTGGTCGATCTGTTTGGTAGACTGTCAGTAACTGCAGCCACCATTGAGGAGGATTCTGAGAACAGTTACTGCAAGATGACTGCACAGCTGCTAACGTCTGCTACCAGGTGAGAGAGGACGTGTGCCTTTATTACTTCCCTGTCTGTGTCTCCTGCTTACTGGGATGTGCTTCTCTCATGACACGACATGAGAGCATAGATGATTACGTATTGTGTAAACCCGAGTTTTCTTTCTAGACCTCTGACGTGGATCGAGGAACGGGCACCAGGCCTTCCCAGGACCAAGAACATCAACTTTCAGTTTGACTCCTGCACTCTGACCCAGATCCCTCCCGCACCCAGAGGGACTGTGGGTCTCTTTATGCAGGACCTGATCCTCTTCTCTACCAAGCTGGCTGGACAAGTGAGTCCAGAGGAGATCCAAAGAGAGAAAACCAGGATCCTGCACTGCTTGGAGCTGGCAGACAAAATCCAGTCACTCTGCCAACAATAGATTGGGACCCTCCAGTTTATGATAATCAGTTGATCTTATTTCATCACAATAAGCTTTTGTAAAAAGAATCAGTTAACTTATAAATACTGCACGTTTAGACCAGAGTACCTCCACGTAGAACATGACAACTGGAAAGATCATGTAACGCAGCTCACCAGCATCAAGCTCACCAAGAAGTCGTTTTCACTGAACCTATTTTTACCATTCAAAATAAAAATCTTTATTCTTCACTCAAGTCTTCATTCTATTATTTCTCAGAATGGGTAAAAACTAGTAATCCATCCACCCTGATGCAGTAATGCTGGACGAAGGGGGGTCTCTCCTCGTTCCACTCACCCCGACCACATGAGGCAGATAGAAAAGTAGGAACCAAATGTTTAAATTCAATCCAGTGGTCAGACAGAAAGGTGCTGCCTTATAGGACTAGATTGCTCTGAGAGGTGTTTTTCCCGTGTGTGAAGATGAAAAGTCATGTGTATCATAAAAGTAACACGGATATAACGGGAATGATTTCCATTCATTGTGACGTACTAACAGTCAGTGGTGCTGATCTAGAGTAGCAGCTCTTGGTCACCTTGCTGCTCGCTCAGTCTTCGGAAAGTGCACCATCTTCAGGAATCACGGCGTTACTGCATCGTGGGTGGTCATCTGCCTCGACATCATTGGGGAGAGAGAACAAGAAGACGCAGACAAAACGCTGTGACAGGTGAGCCAGTAACTGTACACACAAAGCTCCAGAAACAGGAGGAAAACTAAATGATGATGGTGAATGCTGACGTGAACCTAGTAGTGAACCCAGCTGCTAGAGCTGCTTATAACACAGTCAAACACACGAAAGCTGTCGAAGCTGAAAAACTTAACTGAAATTTATGGCCTGAGAAACTTGGTGAAATGAGCATGTTTATTACTGCCCTAAAAAAACAAACAAAACATTTGTTCACTCCGAGAGTTATTCACAGTTATTAGACCCATCGTAATATTAGTGCTGACAACAGAGGCTAGTGAATAACCACCGCTCCCCTGCCCTGTGGGGAGGAGGCAGGAGTGTCCTGGAGAAAGCCACTGCTGCTGTACAGATGTAGGTATCACACATAAAAACAGCCGTTATTACAGGAAGTGGTGTGAACAGCTGCTTCATGTGAGCAGTTTATTTTTCAGGTTGATGTACTTTGAATTTGGTTTTGCTTGCAGTGTGTCTAGTCCTACAAATAGCAGCAGGCTTGGGACATGTTATCCAAACCTGTCAGCACCGGAGTTCCATCAAGGACGATCCCCACTGCATCCAGCTGCTGACAAACATAGATCCCCATACTGTGGGTTTTAAGCTCCTGGTGAACTTTTTCTTCTGTTGTTCTCTAAACCAAACACATAATCCAACAGTTAAAATAAAAAACCTGGCAGTCGTGGTATTGGTTAACTTGTCCTTGGGCATGACACTGAACAGTGCATAGCAGCTCAGCATCAGTGTGAGAACAGGCGAGAAGCAGAATAAAGTGAAAGTGCAAAAAAACCTAAAATCTCTCATCACCAATTTGCCGTCTCATCACTGGAACTTTGAACACATCTAGACTTTACTGAGGTCAAAACACAAACATCAGATGGTTCATTTTATCTATATGCAGATCATGTTTTCCATCAATAGTTTAAGAACCTAAAGTATCAGAACTCCAAACCAATCAATGAAAGGACAGCCTCACTGTCAGCAATCAATCACTTCACCTCTGTGACGTGTTTTTACGTCTACATGTAGGGACATGCAGGTGCTATGGTATTCTGGGGAATTCTAGCTGCTGCAGACAGAAAATGAGTCCATCGTGTATGGTCCGTGTAGGACTGCAGCACTTTCTGTCAGAGCAGCTAATGAAAAAAGACAATGGAAAACAATTAGGTGAAGCCATAAAACACAGTAAGTAATTACAATACTTACAAAGTAGTCAGAGATGAGCTTGTGCACACTCAACCCCATGTACTCGTACTTTGTACATACTGGTGTGTTGTACTTAACTGAATCAATCGACATTAGAGCTGCAACTAATGATTATTTTGGTACTCGACTAATCTTTCATTTTTTTTCTATTAACCGTGATTATTTTATGTCTGACCATAGGCTCGTTTGAGAGGAGAAAGTTCTGTACACATTTGACCACCGGTGATCAATGCGCAGTGCATGCTGGTTAGTTTTATGTCGCCTGCGTAGGCAACGATATCCTGAGATCAAAGCAGTCAACACAAAAGAAACAAACAGACAAAGTTACATAATAAGCCAAGAGCACATAGTAGCAGCACATGTAAGAAGAAGAATCTGAATTTAGCCAAATGAGAATCCAGTAGATCGATGTACAGATTAAGAATCCAATAATAATATTAGTAATAGAAATAAAGTAGAACAAAATAAATAAATGAAAGGGGAATAAATGAACATAAAAGATCCAATTCAAAATGTTTATTATTTTATAGCTTTCTGGTTTGAGACCCTGCCTCCATGCTACTGGAGAAACACAGTGACCTGAAGATTAGGACAGAAGGATCACACATCAATGACATGCTACAATGGTCAGAGACATTTTATTTACAGAGGTGAATACATGAAATGATCAACACAATGTGACTGTTACCATCTGGACAGGCGACTTTCCTGTAAGAAGCTAGATCTGAGTAGCTTTACTCAAATTCAGTGCTGGGTGCTGTTACACTCGTTACAACATGTCAAGTTTCTCTTGGTCTTCTGCAAGAAAAAAACAGTGAGGTATTGTGGTCTTACAACATGGTCACCTATAAGAACCCCTGATGAAGACTATTTGGGACACAGACATGACCAGCAGGTGTCAGGTTATCTTTTTTAAATACATTTCCAGGGATTCTTAGCACCTCTGTAAGTCTCTCACCAGCAACATTTTTCCCTTGCGTGGACCGTCATGTGTTGTGTCAGATTTCCTTTCTGTACAAATCTTTCACCACATACAGGACAGCTGCATGGTTTCTCACGTGCATGGATGGTCAGGTGTTGGGCCAAAGTTCCTTTTTGTGCAAATGTTTCTCCACAAACCGGGCAAGTACAGGGATTCTCTCGCGTGTGGACAGTCAGGTGTTGTGTCAGGTGTCCTTTTTGGGCGAATCTTTCACCACAAACAGGACAGCTACATGGTTTCTCTCGAGTGTGGATCATTGCGTGTTGTGTCAGGTTTCCCTTCTGAGAAAATCTTCTTCCACATAGAGAACAACTGAAGGGTTTCTCTCCTGTATGACACCTCAAATGTGTCAACAGATGGTGCTTCTGGCCAAATTTTTTACCACATTTCAAGCAGGTAAATGATTTATTGGTGGAATTAGTCACAGTGTTATTTTCAGGAATCCTGTTTATCCTATTATTCAAATCTCTCTGCTTTCTGATCTCACTTAAATCATCACCAATGACCATAGCATCAGCTCCAGGATAGTGTGGCATTGTGTCATCACATGTGGAAAGACTAGCTACCAAGACCCTGTGTGGTTCTGGTTCTCCACAGTCCTGTCCATCAGCTTCTGTTTTTATGTGTTCAGGTGAGCTGCTGGCTGGAGGCTCCTGGACTCTGCTCTGAAACTGTTGGGGCTGAGTTTTCTTTTCAGCATCCTCACTCTTCACATGGCTGAATAGGAACCCAGTGGTATCCTCATCATGCAGTCCTTGTGGATGAACAGTGACTTCATTACTGGTCCACAAATCTTCTTTTTCCTTTTTTATATATGGGCCATCTGGATCCTTGTGGTCGAGGCTGGGGTTCCACTCCCGCTCCTCTGGAACCTCTTCTTTAATCACCAACTGTTGTTGAACGCCTGCAGACATTGAAAAGTCAAACACACAGTTAATCAGCCACCCCATTAGTGTTGCCCAAATCCATCATTCACCATGTCTTAAACATGCATCTGTAGCAATGGTTTGCAAATTTCTGGAATTGCCAATTGACAGTTGGTCTGGAAAGGCTGACAAAACAATCTGTAACGATTTCATGAGAAAGGGCTTCCTTCTGGTGTGAGTACCTGGCACACGAGGAGCAAGATGTGTAGTAGTAGTAGTAGTAGCATCACCACAAGAAGGTTGGAGATGTCGGAGGTGGAAGTAACCTCTCTCCACAACCAACACTGCTGCACAGTTTGCTCAGTGTCATGTGGAGAAGCTATGTTCAGTGGACCGAATAGATCTGACCCCGGACACAGACACTGACTGTATCATGGTTTTGCTTTGTTGCTGCCTGTGGAAGACCATCTTCGGTACCAGTAGAAACCAGCAAAGAGACTCTTAATACTGAAGCTCAGCAAAGTGGATCACGCAGCAACAAACAACTTGGAAACACTTGAACCACAGTGTGAGAGTCTACACCACGCTACTATGAGTAACGTTACCGTCACTCTTCCTTGTGTTTGTCTGTTTAAATCACGTTAACGCGAAGCTAACATAGAGCATGTGACCACTTCAGTAAGCTTACTGTTGTCGTACGTGTGGTTAAAGGTGCATTAACCTGCGGGAGGCTGCTGCTCCTCTTCCTCCTCCCGTCCGGGACGCGTATCCCGCAGCTGGCGACCGCGGATCTCCACCTCCTCCTCATACTCGCTTATTGTTCTCTCTATGTGGCCCATGACTTCCTCCACCGCCGTAGTGAGCCGCTGCCGGATGAAAAGCTTCAGACTATGGAGTGTCCGCATGGTCCACACACAACCAAACGAGGACCGCCCTGCGGCTGAACACTCTCCGGTGTTTTGGTTGCACCGAGTCGTTTCTCTTCTTCTGGCTCGTTGGCGGCTGGTGAACAGCCTTAAACCAGCACCAGCGCCACCTGCTGGACAGCAGCGTGTAGCCGCTGGTTGTCTGACACCAAGTCAAAACGTTATTTGAAACATTGTTTTACCATTTTGCCTGCTAAAAAAACGAGCTATTTCTGCTTAATTTGAGTATTATTGAAGTAACACAGTTATTACTTTCTGATTTTTTGATAATTGTGAATGAATGCAGGAGGATCCAGTACCAGAAACAGATTAGCAGGTGTGGACCGGAGTAAGAGAGTCTGGACACAGATAAGAATAAATATGGATACCAGGGTCACAGTAAGTGTTTGTACTTAGTCGAAATGAAGCTGAGCAGTTGGCAGGTAAGTAGAGAAGCAACCCGGCGGGTCGAGAGGCGAGTAGTGGGTCAGTTCCAGGTGAACCAGGAAGTGAGGAGAGCAGGTGATGATGGGTAGCTAAGTGCAGGAAGATAGCTGGTGTCTCTCGGTCCTCCACCAGCCAAAAAGCTTGCTCAAGTTCTGTGTGGAAGCATTTTACAGTTACTGCAGCAGACAAAACCAAAGTAATATGTAATATGTGCACAAGTCAATTCAGCAGATGCTGAGATATCAACATCTGTCAACATCTGCCATGCATAATCACATGCACTTAAATTAAAAATTAAATTATTGGTTGTTGGTAATGCCTGTTATGTTATTTTCTTTTCAATGACATTCCTTGTTACATATTTATTGCTGGATTTATGTAAAAACACCAACTAATATTGCATATCGATAATTATTATAATGGATATAATTAGAATATTAGAAAAAAAGAATACACTATAATGAAAATTAAAGATAAAAAACCCTGCCTATTTTCAATTCTACTCGAATACAAATACAAATACTTTTCCACCTCAACAAATAAAAATAAAGCTACAAATACCGGCTGCTTTGCGCACCCCTAACCTGAAGACACATGCTGGTAAGTAATTAAAAGGCTTAGAGAAACTAAATTGTCATGATGTAGAAACTCAATACTCAGGTAACACTGCAGGTTTAGCCTAAAAAGCCTATAGTTATATATATGCAGTAGTTATTATCACAATGAGCTGCAGTGGCATTTTCCTGTCCCTGAACGTCTCTTTAGCTGTCTGTCTGGCATTTAGTTGTCCAGTGCAGAATGTACTGGGAACAGGTGGGATGAGAATAACAAACATTCAGGAGATTCATTCTAATGAGATGGTTGAAAGCGAGTACTTGGTATTTTGATCTTGGAATCTGTACTAAGTTTAGACGTCACAGTACTACACCTGTTTTTGTTACGTCACTTTGTCAGTCTCTTGTTGATTTTAAATCAGCAGGTTTAAAAGGATTTTTGGAGTACTGTAACTACTCAGCAAAGTACTGATAAAATAGTTTTCTGTATCAGAATTTTCTCTTGGTTTTAATTTTGTTTCACTGTATGACAATAAGCCAAACGGTTTTTGGATGAGTAACAGCCTTTGTAAGAAGCTGACTTGAGAAAGCTTAGTGAAGGAACTAAAAGAAGTCCAGTTGCTATCAGACCTGGATGACTCAGAATCTTTACAGATATTTGAAATAAGTTTATTCATTCTTGTAAAATATCCTTTTTGCCTTTTATTTTACTTTTTCGTTTTATTTGAATGCTGAAACATACAATTTTGGTATGTTGGTCCTTTTTTCCAGAGGCCTCTTAAGTTTGATGTTCGTTTTTCAGCCACCAGAGGGCACTGTGTTTCTGTGTTTTCCTGATAATGCTCAGCTTTTCCTTTTCTTTAGTTAAGTCCTTATGTATAAGTCTGTGGAGTCAAGTATTCCTCAAGCCTGGAGAACTTTACTTTTTTAATTCTAGCAGAAATGTATAAATATCAAAAATAAAAGACATTATACGTGTGTAAGGTGCATACAATATGGTTGCAGAGCAAACCTTGACAAGTCTTGACACAAAAATTCAACTTTTACAAAGTAATAATTTCTCAAGTTTTGTTTAGACTGAAAGGTGAGAATTCTGCTATATGTTTATTATTGAGGTCATAGAGGTCATGACTCCATTAGTTTTAAATACGATGGCCAAAACGTTAGAAGCACCAAAGTAGATTTTAAACAGGGCTATTGGGGTTCCTAGACTTCAGAGCAGTGGCGGATCTAGACAAATTTACACGGGTAGCAGAGTGGCAAGTGGTCTTGGCAGGGTGTCATTGCTAGACCTCCTCTTGAAGTATGTGAAAACCCCTTTCATAAAATACACTCTGTATTATCTCTTCTTACAATAAACAATTTTAGGTAAAAATGAGGATGAAAAGGTTAAATGTAAGATATATGTAATATAGATAATCCCACACAGTCAGAGGTGGTCATGAGCCACTAGACTCCACTTTGTTAGGGGGCTTCTTCAGAGGAAATACACAGCCCCAATAATACTCCTAAAAATGTAATGTTACTGTTACAGTGTGCTGATACACTTGAACTTGAACACATTGACAGCATTTATTCTAAAGCTGTAAGGCTGAACTTTTTAACCCAACAGGTGCAATAATGTTAGGTCCTACCAACCTGCCCAGTGCTTCTTCTGCTGCTCCTTGTTATGATCTCTGTTACCTGCTGTCCTTTTAGTTGTGCTTTCTATCTCTCTCTCTCTCTCTCTCTCTGTATCTCTCCTCAGGTATCCTCGACCTTGGAGCTGTGGTTGCTGGTCCTACCAACCTGCCCAGTGCTTCGTCTGCTGCTCCTTGTTGTTGTTGTGATCTATGTTACCTGCTGTTCTTTTCTCTCTCCTCTGTCCACTAACCCCAACCGGTCGAGGCAGATGGCCGTCCACCCTTAGCCTGGTTCTGCTGGATGTTTCTTCAGTTAAAGGGAGTTTATTTTCTCTCCACTGTCACCTGTGCTTGCTTAAGTGGGACTGTTGCTATGTAACGTGCCCTGCTGAGAGGCCTTAGTGGGATGGGGCACACTAAAACCATTGCAAATGTTAACGTGTGTGGTAGCTTACAGCAGAGAAGTGATGACATGTGAAATATGAGAAGGTATGTGCATTGGTAAATGGTTGAGGTTTGACACTGTCTCTCGTTCACATACCTGTGGCAGCCCGATACTGATGCGTTTGACCTTGGTGATTCTCATGGCAAAATACTAGTAATGTACTTCTGAAACTGCAGGATGCCAACTAAGTTCTTCATAATCTCCTCCTGATAGGACAGACAGACAGACACAGTCCGAAGATAAGTGGGGAAAAGAAGTTCAGACTAAAAGGTTTAACTTTGACTGACGAATGTCTGACTCTTGAAGGTTTGATTGTCATGCACTTTATGGACCAATGGTTTCATTTGTTTAAGTAAGTTCAAATGTTTTGCTAAGATAACTCTAGTTAACATTTTTTTCAATAAAACAATAAAAAGCAATTGTAATAATTCTGGAAACATTATTCATCTATTTGATCGATAAATAAGAAAACTTAGTTAGGGAAATGTTCTTTTTTTAAACCTGTTCTTACATCAGAAATACAAAAGATAAAGCACATGAAATCTGATCTGAAATTTTGCTTTTTTGCCTCGGAGGACCTCCATAGCAATGGCTGTGTATTTCACAGACTTTTTTTAACTCTGTAGGAATTGTAATTGGCTAACAAACTATAAACTCTGCATACACAGCACATAGTGTTGGTACAGTTACACTGCTTTACGCACTCGTTACACATTATGTAACATACACTTTTTGTTTTAACGCTTCACTTCCCAGTCTTTAGTCTTATGATGCAGTTTCCAGGCAAGCCAGAAACTCTCAGCCACCAGAACTATTTTGGTCCCTGTAGATCCCAGCCAACTTTCACACTTCAGAGTTAGAGCAGCAACTCTAATGGAATAGGACACTGCATACAAGAGGCCAGATCAACTTCAGGGAATGCCTCTCTTTCCTCCCCAGCCATTGTCTGACTGCACTGGATGAGGCTGTAATACAGGGCTACACGTCTATTTATTAACCGCAATAATATAAGAATACACGAAGGCAGAATGTAAAATGTAAACCCACTTTTTAATAACCTTCATAGAAACGACTGTCAAAAAAAAAATGTTGAACTGTAAAATAACTGATAACAATATGTGCACGTTATCACCAGCAACAGTCAAAGTAACAGTTGATTTTAGCAACAAAGCAAATACTGAAAATACAGACTGAATAGATCTAGAAAACAAGGTTTTCTATTATACTGAGTGTACAATGATGTAGAAACCCTGTAAGAGAGAAAAGAGATGATCATTTCATTATTATTTCAGATATCCTGTGGCTCAGTGGGATAAACATGAGACTGGGATGCAGGAGGTGGCAGGATCGAATCCCAGCCCATCCCTCGTACCAGGTGCGTCCTTGAGCGAGATGCAGAGAAAGACTGCGGCTGCTCACTGCTCCCCCTTAGTTCAAATGCAAAAGACTAAGTTTGTTATAACATGTAAACGTGTCATGGACAATAAAAGAAGATTATTATTCTCATACCAGTCATAACAGATTGTCCTGGCGCAGCAGAAACACTGAGAGCACATTAGGCAGAAACATTTCTTTCTTAAGTTACAACAAACATGTTTGAGTTCATACACAAACATTTAAGACAAACTTTGTTCTACACTGACTGGTCTCATGAAATGAATGACACGGGTTCCACATTTCCAAATTTGTTACCAAATCTAATTTAGGCAATAAAAACAATCCTGAAACCAAAGACTCACACACCTGTCTTTCTGGCTCTCTTTAAATACATTTGACCACAGAACTAGCAAGAAAAGCTCCTTTCTTTTTCAGCCTCAGGTGACCTCTTTCTGTAACAACTTTGTTTCCTCTCTAAGATCAAACTTGCATGCAGAATGCTTCCTCTGCTTAAAACTGAACACCACCCACACTCCAGCAAAAGAACTGAAAGTTCAGAACAAGATCACCTACATCTTATTTATGAGCAACACGTGTTTCCGCCTACCATAGTGCTTCCTCAAGGGTAGGCTGCATATTATCAACTATACTGATGGAAACCTGGGGTAGAGGCAGACATTTCTACTTAATGAGCATAAAGGACTGCATTACAAACAAAACAGGGTGTTAGGTTAGGTGCCATGTTGCTACAATTATGGTTTATCAGATGTTTAACTCAGTATTGTGAGACAGGGTGTTACATAAGGTAAGTTATTTAGATGATTTCTGTAGCAATGATAATGAGTTAAAGGAGGCTGCTCAGTTTAGCAATGTGTTCTATGAGCTGTTCTTGGGTTGTCTTGGCTGACAAGCTCTTCCAAGTTGCATGTAAGACTTGGACAGCACCTGTGAACATGCAGATCAGGGTCAATTTATCAGGATGTCACACTTCTCAGCTTCTCTGAGAAAGGTTTTGCCAGGGTGCCGGAAAGGATTCTTACCAACTCTTCACTCTTGCAAAGCTGCTCAAGAGGTCATGAAAGTTTGCCCAATATAGTCTAGTTGTTTCCCTAGAAGTTTAAGGTCTTGTTTACGATGACGGGAACCTTGATGCTGTGTCTGCAGTACTACAGACAGTGCACCAGGCTGATGATGAGTTAGCTGCTAAATAAGGACAAAGCCAGTCAATCTACATTACATCCCTATGGTCACCTTACCTGTGGTCATGTGACTTGGGTAGTGGCCAAAAGGACTTTCCTCTGTATGATGGCCAGGTTCAGCACTAGACAGAGGCATCTTTTTTGGAGTTGGAGTTGAAGTTAAAGTGGTATGGACACCCTGATAGGCTCTAATAGAATGTCCACTGGGGACCTCCTGCTTGAGGTTTCTGGCTACATGCAGCTGATGACCCTATATAACATTCTGAAGAGAATATATACTGTATGTTAAGTGATCTGGGAATGCCTGATATGCCTTAGGATATATTACTATCTTGCTGAACCTACAGCCATATAACCTGACACTGGGTAAATCTGTGAAGTTCCAGTTCAGCAGCAGACATGTGGCTGTAGAGATACTGTGTTTTAAGGTTGGATCAGACATCACAGCAGTGGTACTTCACACAGTTGTTACACATGCATTAAAATTAATCTAAAACACATTTCTTGATCCTAACCTCAGGACTTTTCTTGTCTAAACCCAACCTCATGGGGGACTTTGGTCTTAATCTCAAGTCTTCAGCATCACCGTCATGCACAGTAAACAGCAAATCACTTAGCAGCGCATCATTCATATAATCATTATGTCCTGTTGAAAAACATGATCAGCATTGCCATTTTATTGTATGTGAACATAATCTTTAGGACACAGGGTTGGTAGAAAAAAGTAGGAAAGTGTCACATCCATGAAACTAACACCACTTACACCAGCATCAGTCCTACAAACTGATTTCATTCTGGGACAAACAGAAACTATACTTTTAACAGTATGTTTTGTGGCAGTTTGCATGCTCTACGATTGTCTGTAGCTTCAAGAGAAATATCCTGGATCTGTTTTCAATGAATGTAACACTAGCATTTTTACAGCATTCAATGTGACAGGAGATGTTGTCTTACCGCGTGCTGGGAAGAGAAAAATCCTGGAAATGGGTGTTGATCTAATGCTGGTGTTTTTGTTTTAATATTTTTAAATCAGTTTAAACATTATTAAAGTGCATTTATGTAACAGGGGTGCATTGCCCTAATAAGGTAGCAGTATCGGATCAGTCTCGGTATTTGCTTGGTATTGAAGTGATACCAAGCCACTATTGCATATCCCACACCTGGACATGCACAATCTGTGAAGTGATGATTTCGCTAGAATAAATTAATGTTGCTGCACAACATTGCAAGTGACTTCGCTGGAGAATGGGTGTAATGCAGTTTTGGCATTTCATCATCATTTGAACTTTCACACTGCATATTTAACACCATAACATTGGCTCACTTGACCTAATACCCATTCCTGAAATGACTATAATCCCACACATTTCTTTACTTATTTCTCCACAATAGTTCTGCACCATTTATCTTTGCCATAACACAATGATCATACTGCACACTGTCTTTTTAGCCATTATAAACACCACCTCTCCCAACTGAACATCACAACTGCAGATGCTGGAGCTTAGATAAGTACTTATCTAATCCCCTCTGCCTCTGTTCATCAAGTTGCTGTCTTATCCCAAAACTGGTCTTTATGTACTATAATTACAAAACACGAATAGGAAAATAAATATACATTTCTTTAACTAAACAACGGCAGCTTTATGCTGTTTATAATTTTTTGTTTCCATTATTATCTGAAGGGTCACTGCTTGGTGACATGTCACTGCAAAAAGCTTGTGACTTTTTTAGACACAAGCTAGGCGTAAAAATATTATTTATTTTCCCCAAACTTTATATTTATAATTTATAACATTTAAGAAAACTCATATTTGCCAAACCTCCAGTGTACCAAGACCTTATGTAAACTGTTGTCATCATCAAGCTAGAGCGTTCAGCTAGACTTCAAAAGGATCTGTTCACTGAATTTGTTTTTGCACTGTACACATAATTATATGTCACACATTTTGTGATCATATGAACTTAAAAACATACAGGATCTTTTTCAAATAAAATGAACACAACCAAAAAAAAAGATGGATTCTCTCATCCCTACGTAACAGTGACATCTCCCACTGTTACTGACAAACCGTATTATAAAACCCCTACTTTTAATATCTCCCCAACTGTCAACAGTTAGTCACATGTAATCTGATTGAATCGACATAACAGAACCCCATATCTGAAAGCTACGCCACACATTAACTCCAGCAATCACAGTGGAAACATATTTAAGACAATGCTTTCTCTTTTCCTAATGTAAACTTAAAGAGTTTAAATATTTATATATCTAAGCCTTTCACGCCCTGTTCCCCCACAATGCTTGTGTTAGCAGGGCTAATACTATTTCTTTAACCTAGTGTTCACACATTAGCAGCTTTCAGTACATGTAAATACCTGGAAAATGTTTCCCAGAAGACATATAACTATAGAGAACTGCAAACCCAAAATTAAAGCTAAAACTCTAAAACAGAGCTTTACTCTGCAGCACTGTTAATTTATACCATGACCTCCTGACAGAGAACAAAGTCACATAACCAAAATTCTCTCTTTGCTCACTTATTAGAGTGTACATGGTTTCAACAGTACGTGGCATTTCATATACAAACTTAAAATACCAATCCAAACCAGAGTCTTCACTTCAACCAGCCAAATCCACACAGGACACCACATAGAACAAAACTAAATCATCAACATCATCCAACCCATGCATTAATACCTTTGTAAGTATGTAATCAATCAATCATCAAAGTCGTCCGCAGAATAATACTTCAACTCTATTAAATAATGTTTGCTTGACTGTACATTTAGTTACATTCTGTTAAAAATACATTTTACAGTCACAGTAACCTGTCATTTTCTAATGATCAGGAAATTCAAATCCATCATCACATGAAGAAATGTAGCTTATTCTAACATACTGAATGTTGATAATGAATCATGATCATTAACGTCTCTTATCAACAGATCAAATCCAATAATAATGATACATCAAGAATTAGTCATAGATTGTTGACAATCAGATTAGCCATTTTTCAGCTTAATATGCTGAAACGACATATTCAAATAATTCATTAGTTATTTAGTTCATAAATAAATAAATAAATTTGTATACATTTCCCTGTAAAGAGAATGTACCTAAGCAAACTCTTTAGGTTAAGCCAAATACTTTATAGAGCAGGGTTCCTTATACTGGTTCTGGTTTAATGTTTTTACTACTGCATGGTAACTGCAGTGGATGGCAATAGTTCTATGAAACCAGTGAAACTGAACATTTATCAACTTAGCATCAATAAAGCAATGAATTGTATTTTGAGATCAATTGAAAGCAAAACACAAAAATACTGTATGTTTCTGATGCAAGCATTAGCTCTAAGCAGCTAACTACAGTGTACAGTTGTACCTTAGTGTGTTGAGTGTTAAAAATGTTGATCCAAAGGATGGTTTAAAGAGAAAGAGTATCAGCGTGTAACAGGTTTTGTATTTAAGAATGTATCTCAGACTCTCAGACAAACATCTGCCCCTGTACACTGTAGAACACATTAAGCATTCCAGCTCTGGAGATACATTTATTGCTGCTGTCATTGTGGTTTATTAGGTGATACTGTCACCTTCAGTGTGTTTAAAGATCAACTTTTAGCTTCATTCACATATATTAAAATGCAATTAAAGGTTTTTGTGCTCACTGCAGCAACAGCTTGAGCTTTGGCCATGCCTATCTGCAAACTCATTGTTGGTCAGTCACATCACCAACACTGTTCATTCTCCACTGTGTGCCTGACTTTCACACGGTGGAGTCTTAAAATGAGGCTCAAGGCTTCATTTCATCATGGAACTGGGGCTTTGAATTGAAATGTATTGAATTTGAATTTAGTTAAATGTAAAATGTAACATATATACACTCTTATATACAGCTATCATCTTCCAAACTCCAACTGTCATAAACAACATACAAAAGCCAGAGTTAAATTAAACTCAACAGGACACATGTGGTGCATACATCCATTAATGGTTTGGCACTACAGTGTCACTGAAATGAGATGCAAGCAGTTCATTCTTTCAAAGACAAAATGAAACCTGTTTCTAAAAATCAGGTAAGAAAAATACAGTACTATATAAACTTAAATTGAATGAGGTTGTAGTGAAGTTCTCTGAAAGCAATTTTTGGACTAAAATCCCTCTGATTGTCTAACGTTCACCTGATGTGGTATAAAAAACAGAAGGCACTAAGACCCACAGACAGATAAAAACAGATATGAATAGATCGATATACTGACTGATAGAAATAGAGCCACTCTCCCAGGACCCGGCACAGGAGATTCAACCGAGCGCTTCACATTCCTGGCCGGGCCCCCCGCACCCACCACGTCACTCTGTAAAACAGTAAGGCAGCTGTTGGCTTCCATCACCTCAAAGTGCATCTCCAAACATATCCAGTCCAGCATCCGCCCACACAAGCAGCAGAATCAAACACACATGTAAACCGCACTGAGATATGCGCTGGCTTGGTTTCCACGCAGAGTTCTCTCCACCACTGCAAAAAACATGTAATGCAATGAAATAAAACATGGCATATGAGCAGTGGAAGGCGAACTGAAATGCCTTCTTCTCTTCCTCCTGGTGGATCATTTCAGAAACAAATTCCCCTCCACTCAGCTGGACCAGGAACACATTCTTTATTGTAGCACTTTAAACCTTCCAATGAGCTGACTGTTTGGACGGAAGTGGAGCTACAAGCAGACGAGCACACATATTACAGGCATTTCTAGGTAGTATAGATGCCGGACCTAACACTCACATCCACTCTACTCTCCTGTTATTTCTAACCCTGATAGACAGTCCATAGTTGAGGGCTAAGGGGTTCATGACCAATCAATGAATGCTTGCTTTAGCTTTCACTGCACTCCGAGTGGAGTCACAAATCATTTCCAGTCCCATCAGGGTGGACTGCGCCGCCAAAGACAGTCATTTGTCCATCCAGAGAGAGAGCGGTGGAGGTTTCATGTTTCTCTCTCTCTGCTTTTTTCTCCCTTCTCTCTGCTCCATAAGTGTCTTTCCTACACTTCTTCTTCTTCTTCTCCTCATCCTCCATCTATTTTCAGTCATCTGTTTTGTCCGTATCCGCCCTTCTGACTGGTGCCATTTCTTTTAAGAGGCTTCTTTGGCTGGAGAGTTAGCGGCTCAGGGAACTAGGTTGGAAGATTCCACTGCAGGGTCAGAGAAGTTGGTGTTTAGGAAGAGAACTGCTCTTATTAAGTTGGATGACATTCCAGGACTGCGTTTGCATGTATTAACACACTGAAATAGAAACACAAGTTTTTAAAGAATAATACAATGATCAGAATAGTGGGTGGTGGAATCATGCAGGAAGCAGCATCATAATAAGTGTGTTTCTAATGTTTTAGCCTCCTCATTTATGTAATAGTAGTCGTGTATGTAGCACAGCACTGGCTTAAAATGAATGAACGTTTATATATAAAAAAAATACTATAAAATCTTACCTGAGTGGAGATTTGATCAGGTGAGGAAATGGACAAAAATGATTGCTAGACCTACATTCAACAGCATCACAAGAGCCACCAGGACAGAGTTAGGGCCCTGAAGAAGCACAAAAACAAGTCAGTCTCTACAGTATACAACTGTATGATTCAAATGAAAAATGAGCCTTCTTCCAATGTTAGAAGACAGAGAAATAAAACGTGATAAGTTCATACTCCATGTTGAATATCTTAGCTTGCAAATAGCTTTTACAGCAGCTCAGAAGCACTACAGCTTTTTCCATTATTGATTGATGGATTCTTCCTAAGATATTTTAGGCCGCTTTGCACAAATAGCATGTTTAACAATTAGGACTACAGATCCATTCAGCGATGGTCAGATCGAGGTGCTGTGAGGGCAGTTTCAAAAGCTTTAGCTTGGCTAGTATTAGTCTTTGGAACAATTTATAGATAAATTACTGATTATCAGAATATTCATAATGAAAAAAAATCTCCATAGTGTCACAGTATAGACAGGAGCTCTGTGGCAAAGGTCTGTGAGATAAAGGATCTGAATTAACTGATACCACTGCTACAGTGAGTAAAGACAGTGGGTTTTACATTAAAAATCTGTGTAGGTAACTCGATCTAACTCACCGACTCCTCCTCTACAACGTCTGGAGCTATGTCTACACTGGCTTTCTTGGTTTCTGCCAGGCTCTTTGGTTTGGCTGATTCTTGTCTTTTTGACTTGGACGGCTCTGGTGCTTTGGTGCTATCTTTTGGTGGAACTGGTGAAGGGCTTGAGTTTGGCAGAGATTTTGTCGCTGGTGTCCGAATCGGTTTGGCCTCTGGTGGCAACCGGGCAAGGCTTGATGGGTGAAGGTCGTAGTCTGTGCCGACTGGTTCTTCAGGGGGGGGGGTCTTGACATCTGCCTTAATGTAGTAACCGTGGTACTGGGAGTGAATCTGCCCATTGCTGGGGTAACTGCTGAGCATAGTAACAACTGGTTTGGCTGCAGGAGGAGCCTGTTCCTGTTGCTTCACTTCGTTCCTGAGAGAAAGTTTGGATGCTGCCTTTGTTATACCTGCAGAAGAAGAAGAAAAGAGAAGCTGTTGAGCAAAGAACATATACTGGCTGACATATTGGAAATGTCCATTTCTGACCCAAAGCTGACAGATCTTCTGAAAACCTGTGTTAGGCTTAGCTTCATGTTGTAATAAAAATAAGAGTGACAATAGAACAAATTAAGACATTTTCCTTTGTAATACCCACACAGCATGACAAGGAACAGACTAGAGAAGTCTGCTTTCTGAGTCTCCACCCATACAAATAAAGGATATTTCATTACAATCAAAGTGCCTACCTGCTGTCAAACAGTCAGCTGTTGGGGTTTTGTTCTCTTTCCCAGCAGGCTTTGTGGGAGGAGCAGTAACAGAAGCTTTACTGCTGAAAAAGGTATTTTTAGGGGCAGTGGGTGAAGGAGCAGGGCTAGGAACTGGGCTGTCGGAAGGAGACTGGGTGGGTGTTGTTCCTTTCCGGTAGAAGTGGGGGCTACCTGAAGATTTCTCCTTTTTCTCCTCCACAGGATCCTCCTTCACCTCTACTGGCTCATTATACTTCTGCCGTATGTAGTCAGGGCCTGGAACAGCACACAGAAACAGACCGAAATGAGCCCCACATTCAATAACAAAACTATGGGAACTAGACAAGGCAATGATGCAAAATTCAAGAAACATAACTAGACTTAGCAATTTCAGAAGAAATCGCGTGGGGGAGCATGATTGCCGCAAGACGCCTGTCGGCGTCTTTGTGGCAAGTTTTTTCAGGTTGACAACGATAAAAAGTTGACAAAGACACAAAGTTGACAAAGACACAAAGTTGACAATGACAAAAAGTTGACAAAGACACAAAGTTGACAAAGATAAAAAGTCAAAGAAGTTGACACAAAGTTGGCAAAGGCAAA
>JAUMHF010000009.1:1415591-1426760 GCA_032359275.1 Microctenopoma steveboyesi
ATTTGTACGACAAAGCGTCTAGGCCGCATTAACGTCCAAAAAACGGGCGGAATAATAAGAATAAAGAAAAAAGAGGATTCCATGCTCCCCCACTAATAATGAATTATTACCCATGATAATAAACCTATGCCATACGGTGACTGACTGTTCTATACATTGTGCAATCTATGAAACAAATCTGAAAAAGGAAGGTAATGATAGTGAAAAGAGTATAGAGTTACCATACCAAATGTTAGGAGGATATATATAGCAGGTAAAAAATCTAATTCTTAATTTCTACATAACTTCTTCTACATACTCTCTGCACAACTTCACGTGAGCTAAGCAGAGTAATACCATATTCATAATTTAAGCTTAGGAAACAGCCAATGATTCATTATAATAATAATAATAATGAGTACTTTATTGATCCCTTTGGGGAAATTGTTGTTTGGACAGCTGCTAGACCAGTATCTGTGCTACTAGGGGGTATCAGTGTCTTGTCCAAGGACATCTCAACATGTAACCTGGTGGGACTGGGAATCGAACTCACTCAGCCTTGGGTTTGAAGACGACTGCTCTACCCACTGAGCTGTCATACTCTATTTCCTAATCCAGATGAGTCAGTCACCTTGTATCATGTGAGTATCCTGATATAGTAAGCAGACATAACAATGGTTATTCCATCTTCTCTCCTCACTTAGTCAACAGTAGTCAAAGCTCTAGATGTCAAATGTGAACAAATGAACAAATGGCAGGGGACATCAGTTGTAATAAAAACATTTATTAATCAATAAAGAAATAATATGCTCACAGACACCTTCCTGTGCAACTATGTAACAAACCTCCCCTTTTTACTTAGTCAGTAGTAAAAGTTAAAAAAAAAAAAAACAGATCTGGATTTCTTGGAAACATGAACCCGTGTTTCACCTTTGACATTTTCTGGTTTACTGTGTGTTGTACTGTTGCTGCTCTTACAGTACCTGGTTGATGGAAACTCGGGGACAGCTCTCTAGCCACAGCTCTGGCAATATCTGAGTCCTGAGCGGCTGACTGTGCAGCCTGGTCTGCAGCATCTGCTTTGGCTCGAGCGTGAGATGTCCTGTTAAAATACACAGATGTAATACCTAGACTCAGTGGGAGTATATATTAACTAATATACTAAACTTGATTATCTCTTGTTTTCTGGTTCATAAAAATCACACACCACCGAGCAGATTTTTGACATTTCATGTACATTTTGATGCAATGGATCAAAAAAGTCATGGTTCGCATCGGTTTTAAGGTCACGGATCGGGTCAATTTTTGAAACAACAAAAAAAGAAGACAAATTTAACTCAATTTATTCAGTTAAGTATATTTTGCCCATTAAAAAAAACATTGAACTTTAGACTCATTCCACTCAATTATATAATTACAAATGAAGGTGCAATATAATGCATGAGAACAATTTTTATTTAATGTGAACACAATAAAAAACAACCTTAAATGCAATTTAGGGCATAATTGGTCTTACTTTGAACATAGGGAGAGAAAGAAGAACTAGCTTATATCCACATCATCAAAAAGAAAGAATAAAGCAAAGCATGTTTTTCAAAAACATGAGGATGTCTACTTTTTCTTTGGAAAGTATAGGTATATTTTCTGTAACTATGTCTCCTGCTGTTGAGAACACCCTCCTGCCAGGCACAGCAAGATGGCGTCTTCCCATTTAGGCAAGGAGAGTGTATTTAGTAAAAATACCCATAATTTTAATTTCATCCGCTGTTGACTGTATGCCAGGATTATGAAAACCAATTGCTGCACTTTTACACTTTTATGTCCGGGTATAAAATAGATCATTAAAACTCAAGACACTAAGAGCAGTATACTGCTCACACTGGCTGTAGAATGGTGGGGAGCGGGTGCTTTTCTGTTCTACAGTCTGCTGATAAGTGTTGCTGTATCGTCTAATAAAAAGGGAAAGTATTAGTGTGTTATCATTAAACTCCTTTTAGACAACTTCATATTTTTAGTCAGTGCCCAGCTCCAGGAGCAGGTCATGAGTTGCGATAAGTCAACTTTCAAATAACTTCACCTGAATGATTGAGAATCTTCACCAACATTGTATATTGTATTAATTTGAAATAGAAATAAATGCTTTTTGGTACAATAACCCACAATAAAATAAAATTATGAATTAAATTAAAAATATTATACCGCTTTACAATATACTTTATTGTGCCAAGGCATAAGATTTTCTTGGGGCTACTGCTGCTGCAGTTTGTTGCCAATGTTTAGGGAAAGATAAGATTCGTCTGGAAAAGAGACGATAGCAGACGGCGGCAGCAGGAGGAGTAACTAAAAGTCACTATGAAGTCTGACAGTTTCTATTGTTTCTAGCAGCATCAAGCTCCCATTTGTACTGTGTGTTGCAAAAACTCACATCCTGTGAGATCAGATGCAGATTAAATCAAAATGTATTTTCTACTAACTATTTGCTGTTAAAATGCTGCAGAAGATGGTGAGTTTATGGTTTAACCTCCATCAATCAATAGAAAAACAAGACAGACATTTGATTATTGATCTGTCTCTTATTTAGACTGTCATAGATGAAACATCTGTTATTTAGAAATCTGACAGCAATCTGTGATTTAACACTAAAAGATAAAATCAGTTTTTTTCTGACCAATCACAGAATATCTTCTGTAACGGAATTGATCTCTACAGTGAAAACTCAGACTGATTCATCTAAATGTTTAAAAGTAAATAAAAGAGGAAACGTTTCTACTGAACATCCTGTTGATCCAACACCTAAACCAATATCAACCAAGATCAGGTGACAGCAGGCATTCACCTCATGCACTGAGGTTTTGAAGCCATTGGAGACCAACTGCAGCACCTTGCCCCCAAATCTACAGCTGGTTATGGTTATGGTTGTCTACGTAGCCATGACAAAACTAACCGGCATGCACTGATCACATCAAAACTGATGTTTTACATCACCAGTGAAACAAAAACTACAGGCCGGGTTTTACCCACAACCCTATTGAACAAGATTGTTTCAGTTTGTAAGAGGTGAAAAATAAGGACAACAAAAACGGAAACTTCTTGATTAAATCACCTTCATTATTAATATGTTGGCACCATTTGCTCACATCAACTGACAATCAACCTCGAGCCACACAGAAAAGCAGCAGTGCAAAGGTCAGGCCTGTCATCAACAGAGTTTAGAGTGTTCTCCCACACTGACCAAGGAGAATACCAGATAAAGCACACAACTGTGTATGTGGCCAGGCCGATGCACTGCTGTCAGCTGTTCATTTGCATCCGCCTCCCTGGACTTATTTAGACAACCTCTATGTCTGACGCACACCGAAACACACACACACGCACGTACACACAGGTAACACACTCTTGCACTAGTACACATAAACTGTCATACAAACCAGCAAGCACACACAAACTGGCAATCTGGCCAAGAATGTACTGACTTGCTTCTCTCTCCAGCCCACTCAACTTGTCTCTCTGTTTTCTCACTTCATTCCCACTCTCTTTCTCTTTCCCTCCTCCCGTTTTCCCAGATGATGGGATTGACACAACCTGAAACCCTTCCACACGTTCCTAAGCTCTGACTGGCATACACCAGCTACGGCTGCCCTGCTGTCCTCAAAGACTGCATCTCTAATTTCTTACATTCTACCCATTCTATATATAGGATTTACAGAAAGTGTGCAATAATTGTTTAAACAAATTTAGGCAGATGCATAAATTTGGGCACCGTTGTCATTTTACTGATTCCAAAACCTGTAGAACTAATTATTGAAACTCAAATTAGCCTGGTAAGCTCAGTGACCCCTGACCTTCATACAAAGGTGAATCCAATTATGAGAAAAAGTGTTTCAGGGGGGGCAATTGAAAGGTTTCCCTCCTGTTTGAATATTCTCTGAAGCAACATGGGGGTCTCAAAACAACTCTAAAATGAATTGAAAACAAAGACTGTTCACCATCATGGTTCAGAAAGCTGTCTCAGAGATTTCAGCTGTTTGTTTCCACAGTTAGGAACATATTGAGGAAATAGAACATCACAGGCAAAGTTGTGGCGTGAAGTGGCAGACCAAGAAAATCATAACAGTCAGAGTCAACCCACAGACCAGCACCAAAGATCTACAACATCATCTTGTTGGAGACGGAGTCACTGTGCATTGTTCAACTATTTGAGATTTTTACACAAGAAGATGTGAGAGTGATGCACAGGAATCCTTTTCTCCGCCCACAGCACAAACTGAGGAATGCTAAAGCACATTTGGACAAGCCAGCTTCATTTTGGAATAAGGTGCTGTGGACTGATGAAACTAAAATTGAGTTATTTGGACATAACGTTATGCATGGAGGAAAAATAACGGGCTGTGTGGCCAGTGAAGGGAATAGGAATCTTGTCAAAGTTGAGGGACACATGGATTCCACTCAATATCAGCAGATTCTGGAGACCAATGTCCAGGATTCAGTGACAAAGCTGAAGCTGCTGGATCTTTCAACAAGACAACAACCATAAACACTGCCCAAAAATCTACTAAGCTATTCATGCAGAGGAGCAAGTACAATGTTCTGGAACGGCCATCTCAGTCCCCAGACCTGAATATCGTAAAAAATCTGTGATGATCGGAAGCCATCAAACCTGAATGAACTAGAGATGTTTTGTAAAGAGGAATGGTGCAAAATACCTTCAACCAGAATCCAGACTCTCACTGGAAACTATAGGATGTGTTTAGAGGCTGTCATTTCTGCAAAAGGAGAATCTACTAAATATTTCATTTTACTTTCATTTCTTTTTAGTGGTGCCCATATTTATGCACTAGCCTAATTTAGTTTAAACAATTAATGCACACTTAACAATTTACAATTCTCTCATCTCACATCAGCAATGACTTCATAAATTTCTTAACAAATAAATTATCTATCAAAAAAAATTGATCAGATCCTCCCTGTAATTGGCACGGGAAGACACACTTGTCCAACAGCTATTCAATTGTTTACAAGACCTCAGTCTTACTTAGACTGCTTCTTTCTTGTAAATAATACAGAATAATTTCAATAACTAACTCATCTAAATCTTCTCTTAGTCCCGATCCATACTAGACTGCTCAAGGATGTTTTAACTTTTTATCAGCGGGTCCATTTTAGAGCAGATAAATCTATCTTTATTAACAGGCTATGTGCCTTTAAAGTAGCCGTACTAAAACCTTTACTAAAGAAACCTACTCTAGATCCAGGGGTTTTAGCCAATTATAGACCAATATCCAATTCAATTCAACTTTATTTATATAGCGCCATTTTACAACAAAAGTTATCTGAAGCACTTTACAGTGTAAGGTTTAAGACCCATTAATAAGCCCATTAATAAGGATAGATTTATCTGCTCTAAAATGGACGTGCTGATCAGAGGTAAAACATCCTTAAGCAGTCTAGTAGGGATGGGGTCTATAAGACATGTAGACGATTTAGATGAGTTAATTATTGAAATTAGTTCTGCGTTATCTACAGGAAAGAAGCAGTCTAAGAAAGATTGAGGTCTTATAAACAAATCTACAGCTGTTGGACAAGTGTGTCTGTCCATGCCAGTTACAGACAGGGACTGGTCAATTTTTTCTCTAATAGTTACAACTTTATTTGTAAAGAAATTTAAAAAGTCATCACTGCTGTGAGATGAGGGAATAGTAGATTCATCAGAGCTATGACTCTTTGTCAGCCTGGCTACAGTGCTGAAAAGGAACCTGGGGTTGATCTTATTTGCCTCAGTGAGTGAGGAGTAATAAGCGGTTATGGCTTTAAGCAGGGCTTTTTTAAAAGTTAATAGGCTATCTTTCCGGGCTAAGCTATATTCATATGAATTTGTGGAGCGCCACCTCTGTTCCAGCTTTCGTGATGTCTGCTTGAATTGTACCATGGAGCAAACCTCTTCTGATTAACTACCTTCTTTTTTAGAGGGGCAACAGTATCAAGTATAGTATGCAGAGAAGCTGCAGCATTGTTGACTAAATAATCCATATGTACAGGGGTGAGATTAGCGTCACTGCTCTCCTATGTTGGTGGATGCTACCTGGCCAAAAGATTGTGGAATCATTTCCATAAATCTAGTGACTATATTTTCATTTAAACATCTACTGTAAAGGATTTTTTTCTTAATTGAAGTCGTCTCCATTAAGGTAAATTCGAATGTTATTAAGAAATGGTCTGACAACAAAGGGTTTTTGAGGAAAAACTCAATCTTCCCTTTATCTCTAAAATTCTCGAAAAGGTGGTTTCAAAGCAGCTTTATGACCATCTGCGTATGAACGAGCTCTATGAGGTATTTCAGTCAGGATTTAGAGTAAATCATAGCACAGAAACAGCACTTGTTAAAGTTACTAATGATCTCCTCTTAGCTTCTGACAGCTGACATCTCTCTGTACTTGTCTTGTTAGATCTTAGTGCGGCTTTTGACACCATTGATCACAACACTTTATTATACAGACTGGAACATGTCATTGAGTTTGAAGGAACAGCTCTAAGCTGGTTTAACTCCTATTTATCAGATAGATCGCAGTTCGTTCATGTTAATGATGAATTGTCCATGAACATGCAGGTTAGATACGGAGTTCCACAGGGTTCTGTGCTTGGACCCATTCTATTTTCATTATGCATAACACCCTTTGGCAACATTATAAGGAAACACTCAATTATTTTCCAATGCTATGCGGATGACACACAATTATATTTATCCATAAAAACCAGATGAAACCAATCATTTAGGGAAACTTCATGCTTGTTTAAAAGACATAAAGGCCTGGATGTCCTGTAATTTCCTACTACTACTACTCAACTCAGACAAAACTGAGGTTATGATATTTGGACCCAGAGACACGGTATCTAGTCAGATTACTACACTAGATTACTTTACACTATCCTCAAGTACTACTATGAGGAATATTGGAGTCATCTTTGACAAAGATATGGTCAAATATGATGAGGTTCCTAGAGTTTCTAAATGTAGAATGGGAGGCAGAGCCTTCAGCTATCAAGCTCCTCTCTTGTGGAGCCAGCTCCCAGTCTTTATTTTGTATATATTTATATAATGTGTAAGGTCTTAAACCTTACACTGTAAAGAGCCTTGATGTGACTTCTGTTGTGAATTATAGATATATATGCGCTATATAAAAGCTGAATTGAATTGAACTTTCTGTAAATCCTATAAACGTCATTTCACTGAAATATCATTGTGTGTGTATCATATATGATATATTTAATTGAAATTTTTTATCGTAACAACCAACGATTTATACAGGAAAATCATGAACATTGACAAGGTTGCCCGAAGTTACGCATCCCATTGTACCTTCTAATCTGTGAAAACTACAAAGATGTTTGTCCTTCATGAAGGACAGTTGATCAGTTGATCACCACAGGCTAAACCTGACTGATTTGTTTTGAATCACATTGTGACAAAATTTCTCAGTTAAATGTTAAAGTGCTCTCTGGATGTTAATATTTGTTATTAAACCACTTCCACACACATCACAGTCCAGTGAATGTTGAGGAGATTTTTACAGCCAGGGGCTTTCGTACCATGTAAATTGTAACTGAACTCAACAAGCGTCAGTAGTGACATCTAAGAACCAACAACAGGGCAACAGGTACATGAACAGTCAGCCCACCAGGCAGACTGGAAACATGCTTACCTAAACCACTTGATTTAGATAACTCAGTTTATCTCACTAGTTAGTTTGTGGAGAATTTTACCTATCGGACCATCTGACTTACTTTTTTTGTGAAATGTTACTAACATAAACATTAAATTCTAAGGCTTAATGATTTGGTGAAAAGTCCTACTAGGATTATTAAGGGCAATGTTGTGATTGCATATTGTGCATATTATGTATGTGATGTAAGTGACTCTACTTACCTGGTTATCAATAAAAAAACAAATATTAATGACAACTTTGAAGCATGTAAACAGAGAACATACCAAAACATACAGAACATACGAAAATACAAAACCTATGTTTCAAGCTGCTGTCATTTTAATAAGTAACTGAATCTACTTCTAATTTCCTTTTCCATTGTTGGTTGTACAGAGTAAATCCGGAGACTGAAGTGAACTAATACTGTCAATATCTGTGTGTGTGTGTGATCTGCAAAAAATAAATTAAACCCAAAATCTCAAAGTAAATTGAACTTTAAATTAGCAGTAGTTCAGGGGCAAAAAGGAAGATTAATTATTGGTTGTTCCAGCCAACTCCGTGCCTGGCTCAGGCACCCAGCACCTGGTGGGGGATGGATTAGGTGGGGGATGGATTAGGACACCTGGTGGGGGATGGATTAGGAGTCAGACGGGGTTTTGAACCTGCAACCTTTTGCATGCCAGTCTGATGCTTAACCCATTGAGCTACCAGGCTCAGTTGTCTGCCACCTCCCCCTACTATTTTGCAAAAGTTGCTGAATGCGGCAGAAAAGTCACTAAATTGCCAACAAAGTCGTGTGATTTTATTGGCAGTGTAGCTAATGTAGCTAACAACCTACAGACAACCTTGGTCAGTGATGAAAAGGTCATTACATTCACACACATATTTAATTTTAAAATTAAATCACAGCCTTTTGCGGTTACATTATTGCACAGGCTGACCATGTGATTGCTACTGTGATTACATTACTAATGAATATCAATAAGACTTCTAAATGTAACCTTTTCCAGTTCAGCAACTAATGGTATAACATTTTTCTATTCTCTGAGCTCATTTTCACTCTGTTCTGGCTAAGAACCGAACAGAAAAACCATGGGAAAGAATGTAGGTTTTTGAGCTTATCTTCCACAGGAGATTTTACCTGGAGATGGCGATCTCCACTTTGGTTCTGGCAATGGCTGCTGCTCTCACTGCTCCCTCAATGGCACGGTCCACCTTCTGTTTGGTCTTGGTGTTTTTCAGTGGTATCAGCTGCTTCCTGATGCCCCGGGCCAGCACATTATTTTTGTACTTCCCTTCTTCCTTGGTACCGTCAGGAAATATGGTGCAGCCGTAGCCATGGCGCTTATTGTTTAACCATTCACCTTCATACTTCATACCGTTGGAGCGCTCAGAGACGCCGAAGCCGCTGCGCTTGTCATTCTTCCACTCGCCCATGTATGATTCAGTTGTGGTGGCATCCACGTTGTCCTCCTGAGTCAGGTAGTCATCTCCTGCATCTCCTTCCCCAAAGCTGATGGTAGAGTTGGCGTCGCTTGAACTGATACGGCTCATGGTGGTGTCACTGTGTGCTGAGCTGCGCTTACTAGAAATCGATGAGCGAGATTCTGATTTGCGCAGTCGTTGGAGACTACCAAAGAGGGAGCCACGTCGAAAAAGACCCTTTTTCTTCTCTGAACCATCACCATCTGAATGGAAGTTGAGCACAAACCCACCGCGTGTTCCAGCAGGGCTGTCAGACATCATGTCACGCAGCACTGTGCCATTACTCTGCTCACTGCGGAGGGAAGCCAGTGAGGTTCTGAGAGGAGAGCGGATGACAGAGGCCATACCGTATGGGACACTTTGACGTACACCATACCCATGGCGCATCCCACCAGTCCACTGACCCTGATATGTACCTACAGCAGGAACAGAG
This sequence comes from Microctenopoma steveboyesi, assembly GCA_032359275.1. Taxonomy (NCBI): domain Eukaryota; kingdom Metazoa; phylum Chordata; class Actinopteri; order Anabantiformes; family Anabantidae; genus Microctenopoma; species Microctenopoma steveboyesi. The sequence continues at coordinate 1,425,189 of JAUMHF010000009.1, forward strand.
AAAAAAGATGAACAGTGTGTCAGCTGTTAAAAACAGTTGCAGAATGCAACAGAATCACTGCAAAATTTCTTTCATTACAGTAGTCACTGCACATCAGCAAACATTGAACCCAAAAATGCACATGTTCCTGAACTGAATGACTGAACCTATGAATGTTTTATCATACTGTTCCTACCGTATCAGCTTGTTTTTCTGATTCAGCCAGCAGTCTATGATAGCTGACCGAGGTGAACGCCCTGAACTTTCCACCTATCAAAAACGATGCTGTGTAGGAATTTCCCAGGTCCCCAAAAAACACAGATGATAAGAGTTTGGAAGAAGGAGATCATCTGATGTGCAAGACATGCTTGATAAGAGCTGCCAGAGTAGCGAATACTTAGCTAAAATATTATTTAATCGACAGCAGGACCAGCCATAGCTCTTTGCCAGATTCTAGAGAGCTACAAGTAAGGTGCCTCTAACATTTGTAAAATTAATTGTACAGGCTTGGTACCAAGGCAGATGAAATGGAGCCAACATCAACTAGTTTCCCCCTAATGTTACATCCTCGTGGGTTTGTCCTCTGTGCAGATACGATCATCGGTGATTAGCTGCAAACTGACCTGATGACAGCATGAGTTTGTCCATGTTTTCCACATTCTGTTCTGACTCCTCACGCACCAGACACACATATATTGGCAGTTTTTCCATTGCATTTAGCATGCTATTTGCTAAATGCAATAAATGCAACGGGATTCCTGCTTCCCAGCCCTCTGGGAAGCAGGAATCAGGAATCCCGGGATCGATTTCCAGCTGAGTCACCCAGCCCATCCCCCATACCAGGTGTGTCCCTGAGCGTGTGTGTCTGACATGATGACAGCGTTTCTGCACAATGTACCGCTTTCATGTGAAATAGGTAAATCATATGGATGGTAAATCATAAACGTACTAAGAGTGGAACAAATGCAATTGAAAAACAATAAGGCTTGTGTTCACCTGCACCAAACAGAACCGTAACAATACAGCTGAAATAACCGAACGAAACCATAACACTCCCGCCATGGACCCACGGTTGGAACTGTATGTGGACTTAATAATCATCGTAAGTGACTATCAACAGTTTGTGTAATTGCTATTGTGAAAGCTTGTGTGGAATCTGTAGTGTGGACTGCAGGGCCAGAGAACAGGAGATAAGGACAACGTCTTAAAGTGGAAAAACTAACCACTACACGTATCCCTGAGTTAATAGTGAAGGTATGTCTGCGTGAAATTTCAGTGTCAGTTTTTAATTTAATAACTGCAACACAAGTAAGACAAAGCTGTTTAAATCGGTCCTCGGTCGTATCTGTGCTGTTTCACTACACCAATGTTGTCAATATATTAATCAAGGCCATTAATTCAATTCAACTATATTTTTATTTATATAGCGCTAATTCACAACATAAGTCATCTCAAGACACTTTACAGTGTAAGGTTTAAGACCTTACACATTATATAAATATATACAGAAAACCCAACACAGAGAGAGAGAGAGAGAGAGAGAGAGAGAGAGAGAGAGAGAGAGAGAGAGAGAGAGAGAGAGAGAGAGAGAGA
>JAUMHF010000009.1:1467200-1478631 GCA_032359275.1 Microctenopoma steveboyesi
AGTCGAAACATGTTAGCAAGGTAACAACAACAATTTTAACACTGTGTTTAAAAAAAGAATCAATTAAAGAACGAATTAGACACACAGAATGAACACTCAAGAAAAAATAAAGAAGCCAGTTTAGAGGTGGAGAATAGTAGGTGCCTCCATTAAAATGAATGGGATGCACTGCCTCCCATTCTTTTTATATGGCAGGCAGGCAAATAAAATAATGCATTTTATTTGTGGGCACCTTTCTACATCCCAAGGACACCAGTATAAAATAAATAAACAATCGTAAAAACACACACATATACAAAATAAAAACCCAATGAAGTCAGGATCTATATAGAGTAGGCCAGCTTAAACAGATGATTTTTTAGTTTGGACTTAAAAAGGGGAACAGGCTGTATTTTTTATGTCAGCTGGTATGCTGTTCCATAGTCGTGGAGCAGAGTGGCATAAAGCACTGCAGCCCATGGTGGAGAGTCCGGCAGAGGGAACAGTGAGGTGAGTGGTAGACGAAGACCTGAGAACATGATCAGATCTGACAGGTAAGGAGGAGCCAGGTTATGTATACATTTGATGTGTTCTCTGGATGGTGTATGAGTTATGATCCGGGCTGCAGAGCTCTGAAGGAGCTGGAGTTTATTTTTGGGTAGACCAAAAGGAAGAGAAATACAGTAATCAATGCAAGAAGTGACAAGACTATGGACGAGGACCGAAGCAGCATGGGGAGTAGGGAAGGGGCGGAGTCGATTGATATTGCGTAGTTGGAAGTATGCGGACGGGGTGATGTTATTGACGTGAGTATCGTCAAGGATGACACCCAGACTCTTGACCTGAGGGGAAGTAAGGATGGAAGAGTTGTTGATATTGATGGAGAAATTGTTACATTTGGTTAGAGTGGAAGGAGTGCCAACTGATAGAAATTCAATGTTGTTAAGCCATTCAAGGTCTTAAAAACAAATAAGAGAATTTTAAAATCAATTCTAAGATGAACTGTGAGCCAGTGAAGGGAAGCTAAAACTGGAGTGATATGTTCCTGTTACTTTGTACCAGTTAGGTGGCGAGCAACAGCATTAAGTACCAACTGTAAGCGGTTGATGGAGGATTGACTGACCCCAACAAAGAGAGCATTACAGTAGTCGTACAGTAGACGAGATGTTACGAAGGCATGTATTACTGTCTTGAGGTTGTGTTGACAGAAGAGGCTTGACTCTGGATAACTGCCTCAGCTGGAAGAAACAAGACTGCACTAGAGTGTGAGGGTCAAGTTTTAAGAATGGGTCTATTTTCACACCTAAATTGGTGATGGCAGACTTCTCAAATTTCTTTGAAATTTAAGAAATTTAATGCCATCCATTGCCTGATATCATTAAGGCAGTCAGGGAGAGGTTGAATAGAGCATGTACTGCGATGCTTCAATGGGAAATTGACTTGACAGTCGTCTGCACAGCAGTGAAAAGAGATTCCATATTTCCAGAGAATAGGCAACAAGTACAATGAGAAAAGAAGAGGCCCAAGAATGGAACCTTGAGGAACCCCCCAAGGAAGGTCAGCGGAATTGGACACTCATCTATGTTGACCCTGAAACTCCTATCACTGAGGTAGGACTTAATCCATTGAAGAGCTGAACCAGTTATGCCCATCCACTGCTTCCACCGTGAAACAAGGATGTCATGGTCCACGGTGTCAAAGGCGGCAGTTACATCTAACAAAACAAGGAGCACACAGACACCAGAGTGGCTTTATTAAAAAGGACACGCGGTTTGTGAGAGTTAGTGGTGATGATATCAGAAAAATATTGCGTTCTAGCAGCTTTTACAGCGTTCTGACAGCGACACCACTTTTCCGTCAGCATGATAAAAGAATCCGCCTCAGTAGAACGAGCCAGGCAGGCCTTCAGCTTCACCAATCGTCTTCCACATTTACGCTGGTGCCTTCGGCGCTTCTTCCGGGCAGTGAGGACTAGTGCTAGGCAGAGGTAGAGCGGGATGTCGGATAATAATGATGTTTCTTTCGCTCAGTGATTAAACTGACCAAATGTGATTGCTGATTGCCGTAGTTCCAAAAGCGTTAGGCGATCAAATACCAATAGAGACGAGACATTTTATGGCACGTAGATAACAGAATGAACAATAACAGAGTAGAGAGGCCAGAGTAGAGAGTCTGCTATACCTCCTGAGCGACAGCCACACCTAATGAGGGAGGTGACATCATAAGATACCGTGGTTGTGTCCACTTTCAGGTTTTCAACTTTGTTGACACAGTCCGTTGAATTTCTGTAAAGTCTTGTGAATTGTTAATGTGTTGGATAGTGTTTTTAGCCAGGGGAGCTAGGATGGTGGCTGGATGTTTGGCAATGTTGTATGTGGCTGAATTGATGCCGAGAGGTGTTCCTTTCATTGTCTTCTCTGTCTCGGTTGCTGAAACTTGTTTCTAGAATTTGGAATTTCCGTGTCTGCCTTTTTTGTCTTTTCCCTTGGAGTGCTGTGAAAGTAAACCGTCTCCAAGATGGTGACAATCCGATGACAATTTGTGCAATCGTGAGTCAGTAGTGTGAAGAGCAGTGGACTACAGCACACGAGTCTATACACAGTGAATTTAAAATTTATAGAACCAAAGAAAAAAAAAGGAAGGAAACAAAACATTTAAGGTCTGTGTCTATAACTCTGTATATCATATATATGCAGATATAAAAAGTATGTACAGTGGAGTGCGTGAGTTTGGGCAACCTTGTCAACGGTAATGATTTCCCTGTATAAATTGTTGGTTGTTACAATAAAAATTTTTAATTATATATATCATATAGGAGAGTGATAGGAGTGATATTTGACAAGTGAAACAAAGTTTATAGGGTTTAAAGAAAGTGTGCAAAAGTGTGCAAAATTTAGGCAGGTTTATAAGTTTGGGCACCGTTGTCATTTTATTGATTCCAAAACCTTTAGAAATAATTGGCTTGGTCAGCTCAGTGACCTCTGACCTCCATACACAGGTGAATCCAATTATGAGGAAAAGTATTTAAGGGGGGGGAATTTTGGTGGGGGATGCTATGTAACCCTGTCTGGACTAGGAGTCAGACTAAACCTGCACCACAGTCTGATGCTTAATTTGGCTAATAGGCTCTGCCTGCACATTTTAGGTGACAGTCTTTGATGATGATGTTGATGTTGAATAATAAGCTAAAGTCAATGAATAGCAGCCTTACATGTAATCTCTCTTTTCCAAGTGGGTCGGTGACAGGTGAAGTGCAGTGGATATGGTGTCGTCAGTCGATTGGTTGGGGCAGTAGGAAAACTGGAGAGAATCAATTTAGCCAAGGGAAAGTGGCTTTGATGTGACTCATGGCTAGTCTTTCGAAGCACTTGAGTATAATCGGTGTAAGAGCAGGACACTGCTGCTTTCTTTGGAACTGGGACGTTTGTACTGGTCTTAAAACACTGGGACAAGGCAATCTGCCAGCTGGACTGCACACTGCCTCAGTACTTGTCTCTGGATGTTGCCAGGACCTGCAACCTAATGTGGGTTTACTTTGGAGAGAGTTTGTTTCACTGCAGCTGTGGTCAGGCAGATTACCTCCTCATCTGGCAGAGGAGCAGATTTCCTGGTTGGCTCAGTGTTGAGTATATCAAACATGCATAGAAAGTGTTTAGTGTGTCACTCAGGAAGCGTGATGGTGTAAAGTCTGTTATAGCCGGAACGCCTTTCCACATTCATGCTGTTAAAACCCATGGTACGAAGCATTTCCCCAAGGAGATTAAGTATCGGCCCAAGAGCACCACCTATGGCTGCTCACTGCTCCCCCCAAGGTGGGATTAGATGCAGAAGAACACATTTTACTGCGTGTTGTACACAGTATAATGATGTATGTGACAAATAAAATTTGAATTTGTATCAATAATAATATTACTTTGAATTCACAACCCACTTTTTGCATGCTTTACTGCTACCTAAAATTATAATGCCTGACAGATTCTCTAAAGCTCCATCAAATCAGATGTGAACTGGTGTGATGATTACAGCTTCACTTTCATAAAAATTACAGCACCATTATAAAAACTTTACTAAAATAGAAAACGAAATGGGAGAAGGCAAGATAAACTTCTTCGTCATGTCTTTTACAATGAAATGTTTGTTTAATAAAATGATTATGTCTTTGATGAGCATGTAACAGGAAAAAAAACTGATACAAATAAAAGAATTAAATAAAATGAGCATTTTTTAAGTCGCATTTTCAATGATATCGAAGACATTATCTGTCATATGAATGATGTTTGGTTTCCACTAATTTCTTTAAAACTTCATTGGTTTCACAGGCATAAAATCCCACCTCAATGAACATAACTTAACAACACTTGTGTTGCCACATCGATAACCAAGATCAAATATGAAATGAAAAATAATTAAATTGACACAACAAAAAGGTAGAACTCCAAACTCAAAGAATGTGGCATGGGCCTCTCTCATGTTGCTTCAATACTTAACCAGTAAGTTACTGTCATTGTAAAATAAAAAACTTAACAGCTCTACTGGATGATTTATCTACAAGCTCTCCTTACTTACTTAAATCAGCTTACTTACAGGTTTATTTTGCAACATTTTCTTGCTTTTTTGACATTTTAGAAATTAAAGTCATTGTAAGAAAATATTTGGTATTTTACCATAATTGGATGGCAACTGGCAGACTGTCTACTGTTTTTTATGATAGTGTTTTACAATCACAGTTTTATTACTGTGAGAAAGTACAGTAAAGTATTTGTTCAATTGATGTAACTGTAGATTTTAATAGTGTGAAATTACATTATGTTTGAATTTTAATTTAGCAGAACATCTACATTGCGACAGATTTGCTGAATTTCATGCTTGTAAATGAAAAAAAAGTATTTTACTTTTTAAAACTATTTTAGTATTTCTATAAAGAATATAGAGTCAATGAATATTTAAAGATAAATAAAATAATTAGAAATTTTATTTGTCACATACATAGTGAAATGTATCCTGTGCATTTAACCCATCCACTTAGGGGGAGCTAGCACTAAATATCTCACTCTTATCTTAATTAATGGTACAGGGAATAGTCTGGGTGCTAGGAAGCGAACCTGCTGTCTTCTGCATCCCAGCCTCATGTCTTAACCCACTGAGCTACCATGCAGCCTAAATCTTACATGACCTGTACAGTTTCACTCCATTCTGCTTTTTACTATTATTTTAAAATGTGCATTGGCAGATGAAGTGAGAGTAAGTGCAGACACATAGAATAAAATCTAAGGTTGATTTAATGTGATTATATAATATGACGGTAGGACTCAATAAAACGTGATTTTAACTGACTACAAGATATTTCCATCTTGGGCACATACAGTTTATTATCCTGTTCCAGGCACATGAAAGCTCCCACGAAACACATCAAGTCTTGGAGTCGAAGCATGTTTTACAATAATAGTAAAAAGCAGAGTGGAGTGAAACTGTACAGGTCATGAAAGATTTAGCCATCAAACATTGTAGGTAACTGCGGACAGGAAAGAAGTGAATTAAGGATATTGGATTTTGTATAAATCCATGGAACAACATTGTCGCCTCTTTCTTCTTGTATAGCATCAAGAGAAAGACACAGATTAAAACGTGAACATCAAATATGATTAATATCTATATCAAAGGCTCTGTGAGGTGTAATAATGCAGACGACTAGATAGAACCTGTGTCACAGATAACACGTGTGAGAGTTGAAAAGAGAGGGAAAGCTGTCACGTCACATAGCTACGCTTATTAACCCCAGCAACCCCTCCCCGCCATCCATGACGTAAGACACACTAACTACTTAAACACGCCGCGAAGCCGCCAGCTGCACACCGCACGTTGGACGGACACTGCGCGCTTCGCCGTCGGTGAGAGAACCCCAACGACACATCCAGAAAAAGAGAGAGCGTGTGTGACTGCTCTACCTACCGCGTGCCACCCCGCCAGCCGCGCGTGCATATAGTGGGTGCAAAGCCTTGAGCCACTCAACAGTGTCCTACTGGTCTTCTGGTTCCCCTGGACAGAAACCAACAGAACGGCTTAATTATCTTTTTAAAAAACAGAGGTAAGGAAAGAAGTAGTTCATTTTCAGGCTGCCTCTAGTAGTTGCAACAATTACTACGATTACTACAGTTACTACTTGCCTACTGCAGTCACTACTCGAGTAAAAAGGGGACCTTTAATGCTTTTTACGCATACTCAGACATTTTAGACACGTGTAGTCGAAAGCAGCACCAGTAATAGTACTAGAAATTACATCTCTTTATCCATTTATTTTCTGGCTTTGATATTTTAGTTGTGTTTATACTATGAAGTAATTTATCGTTTACTGTGAATATACTATATCACTAACATTATTAATATTTAGTTTAACATTTTTGGCTGATTTTCTGTCATTTTTTGTCTTTAGTCCATGGGTGCCCCCAAACACAGCAGCTGCATGTGGATGTTGGTTCTGGGCGTGTGTGTGTCGCTGGTGGCTGGATCCAACTGCGGGAAGGAGTGTGCACTATGTGTGTATCATTTGCTGGGGCAGCAGTCTGGTTTCTCCTCCCTGGTAACGTCATAGATTGTCATGATTACAATTAAATTCAATTAGATTTATCAATTGAAATCAGTAGAGCAACTGATACAGCCTGGAGCCTCATCTATAGTTTAGGTTAATCCTGCATGAATTTAATTGTATATATTAATATATAATGGCACAGAGTAGCGCAGCAGTCTCGTTTCTCATCTTTATGAAGTAATTTTAGTATAATATGCTACCACAGCTGCCAACAGCCTAATGTCTCCAGAATCCAACAGATGAGCATCTCTTCATTAAGATACAATATATATATATATAAATAATACAATATATGTAGTCATGAAAAAAAGCTACTTAGCAACCAGTTTATATGATCTATTATTATTTAACAATTTGTCTTATTTTTGCCCTCCTAACTTTTTGCTTGTCAGTCCATCCCAATTCATCCCAATGCTCAGTTCCTTTACTCATCTGTTGACCATCTTAATATCCCCTGTTCCTTTTCTTTTTTCTGTCATCTAAGTCTTGGTATCTAATTTACTTCCTGTGGCTCCATCCTATTTTCATGTTACGATAATACTGTCTCACTGACCTAAGAACGTCTAAACAAATATACAGTATTCCGCTATTCTTCTTTCACTGATAAAAAAAATACTGATTTCCTGTTTGGTGTCACACAGGATACATTTTACAGTAGAATGTTGAATTACCTCTTTAGCCCTCACTGCAATATCTGTAATTAATACATTAATATTTATTTAATTATCAGATATAAAATATAATTTCTTCCTTGATTAAAGCATTAGACCTACAGTCTGTTATTATATTCTATATCCAGTGCTTGCGGAAAGAGGAATTGTTGGATTTTCTATATAATTCTGCCTAAATCCTAAAATGTCAGTGTCTTGAGATGATTATGCTGGGTTAGTGGTATATAGATAATTGTAGTAAAATGAACTAAATTGAATTTATTTGTATCTCTGTAAATGATGGAAATAGAAAAATTGTTATTACATTACTACAATAATGTAATACATTTTATTAGCATCTGATTCACACTTACATCCACAACAATATAAGGTGCAGAGGAAAAAATAAAACCACCCTAACTTTAACAATAAAGTTTTCATTCGCTAAAAAAATTAAATATATAATTTAATCAATTCTGTGATATTCTATTATATTCTGTCTTCTGTGAGCTTCTTATTGCTTCCTTTTATGGCCAACAGAGGGCTTTGCTGCCCTCCACCCTCCCAATATGTCCTCAATTTTCCTGTTCATTAATTCTGTCTTCCTAAGCCAGTGGCACTGAAAGCTCAGCAAGAATCCATCTTCAATGCCATCAAACAGGAATTACTAAAGCCTCCAATAAGGGAAATCCAATGACACATAAGCTGTTAGGAGCAGGTTATTCCAGTAGTACAGGGACCAGCATATGCCCTTTGCTTTACCAGAGGAGGCTCATTTGAGGTGTATACTAAGTCAGTGGGTGAAGAACAAGCAGGGTCAGAAGGTTTAAAAGGAGAAATTGTCTATTTACGGAGTAAGTCTTGTTGTTGATGGAGTAAGTGAGGGCTATAGTGTTTAAAAAACACCACTGTGTTTTCCCAAACCACCTGTTCACTGTTTCAGTCTGTCCCTTGTCGAAAGATTCTCTCTTTTGTTCATCTGTTGTTCTCTGTTTGAACACAATCTTGGAGTGCAGTGCACACAGGATAGATGATTTGTTTCTTTTTGTTTGTGACTCCATTTTATTGTCAGCAGCAACAGTATTATTTCAACAATATTGATGCAAATATTAATCAATGAAGGCATGATTTAAGATTGTTGATTGCTTTTTTTGTCTTATTTTAGTTTTTAATGTAAGTTTTCATTTGAATGCTACCAGAGGATTGCACGCTGGCCAAAAACTCACAGACAGATTTAAAACCAATTGTCAAAATCAAAGCAGATGATAGAAATAGAAAGTAAGTTTCAGAATGTTCAGTATATTGTAGATATAATTTTCTTGGTCAAACATATAAAAACGATCATAATGCAGTAAATCTATTTCAGATTTGTGCTTTTCAATTCTGGAAATGAAACTGAAAATAAATATCTGAACTATTAAGCATGTTATAATGGCAAACTGAAAGTCACAAAGATCATTTTGATTTTTCCAGACATGCTCACTTGAGTGCGATGGTAGGATGGACAGCCAGAAACTACTTCTGTGCCGGGACTTGCTATTGGAGGAGGAAAACCATGTTTTACTCGATGCTGATGCCCACCAACAGCAGGAACAGAAATCAGCAGGAGCCTTGATGGCTGATGATGAGGACACAACATCCCAAGAACACCAGCTGGCTAAGAAGTATGGCGGCTTCATGAAGCGCTACGGTGGTTTCATGTCTCGGCGCTCCTCTCCAGAGGGGGAACTTGAGGATCCCAGAAATCAGGATGCGGAAGAAAATGTTCGCCTGGAGATCCTAAAGATCCTTAACTCAGCTGTTGACAATGGCAGCGAGGGGGATGTTCAGGGAGGCAAGGCAGTGAAGAGGTATGGAGGCTTCATGCGTCGAGCTGAAAGAGGGATGACGCAGAGCAACCTGCTGGAGGCGGTGTTAGGCCGCGGGCTCAAGAAGCGATATGGAGGTTTCATGAGGCGCGTAGGTAGGCCTGAGTGGCTGGTGGACAGCAACAGGAGTGGAGGGGGTTTGAAACGGGCTTGGGAGAACAGCAATGAGCTACAGAAGAGGTATGGGGGGTTCATGGATTAAGATGCCATAATTATTGCAATTAACAGCAATTAAGTTCCCCCATCTCTTCAATGCCTTCTTTTCAGCCAATTACCTTGTAGTCTGGACTTGTTGGTGTTTGAATCAACTGCGCTTCTGTTAATTTCATTGTGTCATCTGGCTGTGTACACACAGACACACACAAACACACTGCTGCCTACTTCATTGGTTCTATTGGTCCTGTAATGAAAAAAAGATATATTGTTCAGATGATGTCTGTTTTTCTTTTCCATAATTATACATTATTTATTAAAAGAATATGTTGATCGAAACGTGTTGTTTGAGTTTATGATTTAAAACACAATGTGTTTATTTGGTTTCAAAAGGTAGTGACACAATAAAATCACAGGCTTTTCAAATTTTTGATGTATTTACATTTATATAAACATACACATATATACATATTTTAGGATGTAGAATAGACATAGATATAAACTGACCTGGCCTGACACTAGGCTTACTCAAACATATTATTGTGTAATCACAACTTTACTGAAGTCTGTACTTACTTTTACTGTTTTACCTTGGTTTGATGTAAAATTCAAAACATCTTCTATAAAATACACCAGCTTCTGAAATGGAATCACGTAACCTCTGAGAGTAGGTACATATAATGCAAATGTCTTTGTTGTAAGTTTAAACTGGACACCTTAATTTTTTTTGCGAAAGCTTGACTGTAGTTGGGTGGATAGACTGTAATAAAGTAAACTATTTTTTAGCGTTGTCACGATCCCACTGCTCTACCCACTGCTGATTAGCTGGATCACATGTGTTCAATCAATCAGAAGCTGTCAGTGCAGGGATGGTAGGAACAGCAAGACTGTGGTCCTTGAGGACCAGAGTTGCGAACCACTGCCCTTGCTGACCGCCTATAAGCCAAGAGCTGGCAATGGATGTGAGGCTGGAAAGAATGCTGTCAAACATGACACCCAGACACCTAACCTGATGAGAGGAAGAAAGAGAAGGTATATTAAATTTTGAGAAGAATAAGCAATTACCTATGCCAACATTAAGCAAAGGAGTCTGGTAGAGTAGAACTGGGTTTGCAAGTAAGGTAGAGCTGTGTATCTTTCACACAGCAGTGGAGGTTGATGTTATAGGTCATGGTTACCACCTGTGGTTTATTTAGAAAACTTTGTTTACTTTGGGTCAACTCCACCCTCACCCTGTTCCACTTACCTGGTAGTCAACCCGATTAGTTTCACCTGGGTATTAACCTTCATATACTGTTTTCCATCATTCAGAAAAACAAATAGCTCTCATCACACAACTCTCAGAAATGACTCTCCAGCTCTCTCTCTCAAGATGTTCTGCTGGTCACTGATGTCAGCCTGTTTTCTTGAATCTGCCCGTCTGCTCCTCGTCGGCTGCGTATGTTAGCACCTGCCTTGCTCTGAATCCAGGCCTATATTCTGGAAACTCTCCTCTACCTTCATTCTGATCGGCATGTTGTTTCCCTGTTTTTGTGAGCTTTGTTCTGAAGAGGACTGTGTGATTTAACGTTAGCACAGCAAGAGGAGTGTTTTAAAGGTATGTGTGAACTGTTGCAGAAGACGATTGTGTTGTGTGTCATACTTGTGCACAGCTCTGACAAGGAGCATTTGGATGTGTGTGCGGCTGCTGAAGAGAATTGTTCCTCCTCAGAGACTATTGTTGTTGGCCACAATGTCTGCACGTCCTCGAGCACTGTTACTGTTTAGTTCTATCAAGCTCACCCACCTAGCTCAATCTGGAGTGTTCTGCTTCTCCAAGTCCCGACTACGGTCACATGGGAGATGCAGACCACAAAGTAGTCACAAGTACAAAGTTTAAAATATCCCAGTTTAAATAAGATTTTGCTCCTGCTCATCTCATTAATGTTGAACTGTGGCTTAAAATAGTTTGCTATGTTAACCATTTGTTTAAAGTCAAGAATTTTCTATATACAATTTTGCTGAAATTCATTATATTATTATTTTATTAAATAAAGTTAAATAGAGCATTTATACACTGTTTGGGAGGAAATTTCAAAGTAAATATATATTTCATCGGTGCTTTCATCCTCTGAGGTCTCACTTCCGGTTCCTGTGTCGACACGGATTGTTTTGCTGCTCCTTGCTGCTCCTGTCTGTTAAGTTGATTTACAAAT
>JAUMHF010000009.1:1478731-1493240 GCA_032359275.1 Microctenopoma steveboyesi
GGTCCAAGCACAGAACCCTGTGGAACTCCGTATTTAACCTGCATGTGCATGGAAGATTCACCATTAACATGAACAAATTGGGATCTATCAGATAAATAGGAGTTAAACCAGCTAAGTGCTGTTCTTTTAATCCCAAATATTATGTACATTTGTCTAATGTCCACTGAGCAAACCATATAGACCTTGTAAACATTTTATAACTTCCAATTTTCAACTTAAAAGTTAAAAACAAATTTGCATTGCAAATTGCTTACACAATTCGTATAACAATATATAAAACATCTTTTAAAGTTCTTAAGCACAGGTCTAACCATTTTAGCACACACCTTGGAGACGGCCACCATGATGTGTCTCATTTTTCTTCCAGCCACCCCACTTTTGCCTTGAAAGATCTCCATCTTGCCTGGAGTATACAAGTCTATCTCAGAAAAGAATGTGGTTAGCAGCGGCACTGTTGATATGCGCAGGAATTCCTTGTCAATCTAAAAAACATGAACAATGCACTTACAATATGTACCAGAAAGGGCATACCAAGAACCACACAACTAACGGTCTCGTTACTTTGCAGATGTGTTCCAGTATGGACAAAAAAATCTCTCTTAGAAAAGACGTCACTGCATTCACATAACTCACATTTAAAACTTACTGAACTTGAAGCTGTCTGTGTAAACTGAGATGAATGAGCTTAATAAACATGAGTGTATAATCCACTCCAAGTCTTGAATGTGCACAGACAATTAACATATATGCACAGATAATGTTGACCTATTCCATATTGATGATGTAGTTTATATTGCTGAAGTAATTTGTACCTACTTTTCTCTTTGGTGACACAATGTTTGCACTGCCACATACACGTCGCTGATAGAAAATTAAATATGCATTAGAAAATGTCAGGGAGATTAAACTTCTGCATGATGCCAAAAAAACAAATGAATAATAATAATAACAATAATTAGGGCTGCAATTAGGGCATTATTCGAATAACTCGATTATGAAAAACCATCGAGAAATAATTTCTTCATGTAATGTAAACATATTACTACTTTGCTACTCAAACACATGCCCTTGTTGATTTTTTTTTAGTGTATCAAGTTTGGATTTGGACAGATGATATTGCAATCAAAACATAGTTAGTGTTAATTTTCTCTTAAAACTTACATAATGTGTGAGTAGAATATATATGAATAGGTTGGTGGAGTGGGTCAGACATCCTCTGATATAGTCAATAATCTGATTATGTGTTCACCTGTTTACTGAAACCAATGTAAAACTACATATTTTCTGACTCATTGCTGCTGTTGTTAATGAAACAAACAACATAACTTACGTTATGTTCATTTTAGGTCTATGTTTTCTTTGCTTCAAGTTTAGGACATACAGTGGGGTGCGAAAGTTTTTATTATAATTATGTTTTACTTTAGGAGTGGGCTAAGAAGAACTTTAGTATAATTTACAGGGTATAAATCATTTGTTTTGTGTACTGTGAATGACTGATTGATTAGTACAGTGTATTGTGACCCTGTAACTAATGATTACATGACTCAGGGGTAATTGTCTTTGATCATCTGTTTTCTGTGATTCTCTTTGATCACCTGGTTTGTTTTAGTAATGTTTGTAGAGATGATGTGGAACCATGTGTGTCAGCTGATCATTCAATGAGAAGCAGTCACCACAACACCACACAATTCACTTGGCAATGGAAAAAGGATTATATTTTTACCTAACTTACCAGGCAAGCAGGACAATGGGTGTCAATACATGTCCAGAAGGAGAAATTCCAGCCAATAACAAGAGGGCAACATTAAGATTAGAATGTTTATATATTGGGTCAGGACAGAATAGGGGTGTTGGTCTTCATGTCCTGACACGACTTCATGTCTGTTGGTTAGGGCAAGAGATTAAATACTTTTTCTCATAATTGCATTCATCTGTGTATAGAGTTCAGGGGTCACTCAGCTTACCAAGCCAATTTTAGTTTTAATTATTAGTTCTTTTGGAATCGATAAAATGACAACCGCGCCAAAACTTATGCACCTGCCTAATTTTGTTTAAACAATTATTGCACAGTTTCTGTAAATCCTATAAACTTTGTTTTATTTCTTATATATCACTGTGTGTGTTTCTCCTATGTGATATATTTATTTCAAATGTTTTATCGTAACAACCAACGATTTATATAGAAAAATCATGAAGATTGACAAGGTTGCCCAAACTGTCGCCTACACTGTATGTGTTTCTCTGTTGATTGGACCATGACTTAACCTAACGTTTTTAGGTATATATATATAATATATAATATATATATATTATTATTGGTTATTTGCCTCTCAAGTTCTTCTTGTAATTCCATTTATTGTTGTGCTTCTTCCTTTGTTTTTGTGCTTTCTCTTTTGTTTTTGTGATTCGCAGAGGCACTCCTAGCGGACAGGCAAGGCAGGCAATTGCCTAGGGCCCCTAGGCCAAGGGGGGACCAACACAATTTAAACCGCATCAGAACAGCAGTAGTGAGACTATGAAAACATGTCATTGACAGCCCTGTCAGCAGTTCTCACAAACCCCCTTTACGGGGCCCCACCCCTCCCCCTCCCTCCTGGTGCCGGCTGGATGGAGGTAAACAAACATGCGAGAGAGCTCACTTGAAATTTTTTGCCTGGGGCCCCAAGAGGCCCTTGGAGCGCCCCTGGTGATTCGTCTTTTGTTTTTGTGATTCTCAATTTATGTTTGTGCTTCTTTTGTTGTTGTGTTTCTGAATTTTTTGTTGTGTTTAGTAATTTTTTGGTGTTGTTTGCACTTCAGGGCCACCGTAGAAAACATATCAAATGTTTGAACTGAGAAAATGTACCATTTCAAGAAAAATTCCGCTATTCAAAATCAATTTACAAGGAAGGCCATTACTCTGAAATTGCTTGATAATTTGTAGACACAGATTTTCACACATTGGTGTACCTCCGCACATGTTTACGATTAATCTTACTAATTAACAGCAACTTATTTACTTAACTAACTTTATTAGTTGATTGGGGTTGTAATATATGAATGGAATGCTATAGCAGTGGTAGTGTTGTGTGCATGACTATAACCGCATGATATTGAGAAACCCCGTCTGAGTTCTAGTCCATCCCCAGCCAGGTGTGTCCCTGAGCCAGACACCCAGCGCTAGCTCCTTGTCGCTTTGGATAAAAGCGTCTGCCAAGCAAAGTGAAGTAACCTGTGTTTACATCTGTGCAGGATTAGCATTCGTTCTGAGCGCATGATCACAGCTAAGTCTCTAGCAGGGTGACCTCCACATCTTTACATTTTTAACAGTACAAGCCAGTGTACTGGCACAAATGTAGTAGTGTCACAAAAGCCAGTAACATCAATTTAATTTTAGCTAAAACAAAAAGTTAGACTGCCAGTTAGTAGTCATCTCTCTCTCTTACACTGTTATGTGACTCTTATGTTTGTTCACATGTGGTACTTGTTGCTGTAATTATTCTGTGTTAACAGGATATACTAAGATAGTGTTCAGTCTTCTGCTACAATGCATTTGGCACACTTACCTCATTCCAGTGGGTCCAATGGCAGTTGACACCACACATTGTAAAGAGTGTAGGATGCAGTGTTGATGTTTCCAACTAAGCATGTTAAATTTTAGCACCGGCATATCTGTGCACCGTCCATGTGAGGCAAACTTGATGCATGTGAAGCCTTTGCTGCTTTTACAAAGCTGCATCTGTGTGCATGCTGCTACAACCCTTCCTGACTTTCTCCATGTCTATTGTTTACCCGATGTCTTTCATAATATTATAACTGTTTTATTGTATTATCTTCTGCTTCCTGTAACTATTAATGTCTAATGAAGGTAACCAAAGGGATGATGCTTTTTGCCCCTCCTTCACATATCTTTATATGTAACTCTCTTGGAAGATTTGGGAGACCCATAACAACAAATATTTTTTGTCTGAAATATATTATAATGTTCTGATATCACACTGATAGCTTGAAATGTGAATGTTAGTGTTATGTTAAACACACATACACACACACGCACACACACACACACACATACACACACACACTTATTCCACGAAGTCCCACAATACATCGCGTGAGGGAGTAAACGCGCGAGGCTGGGAATGGTCACTCGCCTGTCACGTGACACCTCCATGTTGAGTAACTTGTGTTTGATGTGACATCCTGATCTTTCTCTTGCCGTAGGCTACAAAAACGCCCCAAAACCTCTACCGTTACCGGACCAGACCGCACCCAGCACAGTTGAGTGAGCACGAAGCCGACAGGCTGTAGGTTTCATTAGCAGCACTTCTGACCGGAGGAACGTCTGGTTGTCGTAACCTTGTGTGTGAGTTAGGAGCAAAGGTCCCGGTAGAAGTAACGTAACATTGGGTTAGGTGAAGAGGACAGAGTAAAAGAGAGACCGCTAAAAACGTCAAACCCCCTCACTAACGTTAGCTGCTACACTAAAACCGGTATCTAGGTAAGTGATTTTACTCTTATGTATTGTTTGTTAAAGGTATTGGCTCCATGTGGTAGCTTAACACTTAAAATAAGAATACTTTCTTTTGCCTGGCGTTTGGTAACAACCTTACAGTTGTCCTAATGGATGTCTGTTAAACGTGATTTAATCACAGAAATTTATGATATTACATTTTTCCGAGTTTAAGAGCAATAGAGAGAACGGCCCAGACAAAAAGCTTTTATCTAATATGCTTTTACAATTATGCACATCTCAATTTTTAACGTTGATTAACCTCATTGAGTATGTAATTTTTCTTAATTGTTTTATTGTTTGCTTTACAGATCCATCATGAATTTTTTCCTAGAAACCATCCAAGTCCTCCTGCTATCTATCTGGTACAATGTGGAATCTTTGATACACCTGATTGTGCCTAAAAAGAAGAAGAACATAGCTGGTGAGGTAGTGCTTATCACGGGGGCAGGTAGTGGAATTGGTCGCCTTATGGCTGAGGAGTTTGCAGCTCTCAACACCGTGCTTGTGTTGTGGGATATTAACCAGGAGGGGATGAAGGAGACTGCTAGAGTGGCCAAAAATAGCGGAGCAAGCAGAGTCCACTACTATCTGTGTGACTGCAGCGACAAGAATGAGGTCTACAGAGTGGCTGACCAGGTAAAGTTTGTAAGGTTGTCAGAACAACAGAATCAGTGGTTGATCTGATAGTGGTTATCTGTGCTCCATAGTTTCAACTAAAGCTTTTCCTACTTCAGTAAGTTATAAATACCATAAATCAATATTGCTGGGGCCATTGTTCAAGTAGGTTTTCTACAGGGAAACTTCCAAGCTGTGTTAGAATGAATGTTAGCTCCTCTTAACCACGCAAGACAAGACCTAAAGTCCGTAACTAAATTCCTTTACAGATTGCAAGCCTCAACCTGAGGTGCTTACTGTTGGGGGGCTAGCAGAATCCCAAAATCATTTAACATATGCCCTTCAGCCAAACCAGACCATAATCATTATCTCTTTAAAATGCAAAGAAATGCTCTCATCAGTGATGTACAAACGCCACATCTTTAGCAGTAACTGACTAGGCTATAAGTAATTTTTTTGTAGTGCTAATTTTAGATAAGCTAGAAGGCAGTCAGTCTGCTATGATTTTAAAAAATATGGATTACACAACTATTTTATGAACTTTCTGGTGCAGAGGAGTCAGACTCAAGGCCCGCGGGCCATATTCGTCTCACTGCTCATTTAATGTTGCAAGCTAAAACTTTTCAAATTATTTTATTGTTTTCATAAATTTTACTTTCGGACACAGACAGAAACCTACCACTGTATATTTTTGCTTTATACAATAAGCTCTCTTTTTTTTTCTTTACTTTGCTTGGTAGATGTTTTGGGTGTCTGGCTCAAGTACACATCTGGTAGAGGATGGACTAGGAGTCAGACGGATTTCGACCTGTGACCTTCTGCATCCCAGTCTGACGCTTAACCCATTGAGCTACTAGCCTATTTTTTCAGAGCTCGTTACGTCAATAATCACATCCTTATATACTTTGAATGTGCTGCAGTTATTTCTGTTTCCTCAATCATGATTGAGGCATGGCGGCCTGGTAGTGGGTTAAGGCATGAGGCTGGGATGCAGAAGGTCGCAGGCTGATTCCCAGCTGCTGCACCCAGCCCATCCCCCATACCGGGTGTGTCCTTGAGTGAGACACCCAGTGCTAGCTGCCCACTGCTCCCCCCAAGGGGGATGGGTTAAATGCAGAACGACACATTTCACTGCGTGTTGTACACTGTGTAACTATGTACTATGAGAGCTGTTTACCCTCATCCATTTCACTTTTTCATATTTTTTACTTACCCCAGGAAAAGAGGAAAGTGGTAATGTTGTGCCTTGTGTTGTACAGTGTAATGACAGGTGTTTTCTTTTGTTTGATTCAGGTGAAGCGGGAGGTGGGCGATGTCAGTATTCTGGTGAACAACGCTGGGATTGTGACAGGAAAGAAATTCATGGATGCTCCTGATTCTCTGATTGAGAAAACAATGGAGGTCAACATAATGGCTCACTTCTGGGTCAGTCTGATACAGTTTATTCCCACAAAAATCTCAATAAGCCATAGTGAGAGTGAAAACACATTTTTAGAAATTATTTTTAGCAAACTTCTTATCAAAGCTTTATTACTTTTACTGCAGTGGTACCTTTTCACAGGTTCTGTTTCTATAATCATCAGTACAGATCACCTGTATATTTTTCTGTAACCATCAAAATAATTTTATTAGTCAGTGTTTTTATTTACATAATATTCTTGTGAAAGTGGTCAAATCCCTGTGATGGTTTATTTGTTTTTTTCTCTGCTCAGACCTACAAGGCCTTTCTTCCTGCTATGATTGCCAACAATCATGGCCATCTTGTCAGCATTGCCAGTTCTGCTGGACTCATAGGAGTCAATGGATTGGCAGGTGCGTGTCTCTCTGTGTTTTCCCCCTTTATACTCATATCATGATACCTTAATTAATGTATACAGTAGAAGAATTATAGGTTGCGTTGTGTGTAAAAGTCACTGTCTGTGTTAGAGATGTGTTGGGTTTAGCCTTTTTTACTGTTGATCCAATGTTTACATTCCTGAATAATCGATTATTAGGTGCCTGCCATTAAAAATGAATAGGAGCCTATGCATCGACAATGCATGTGTTCATTTTAATCTATTCATCTATTCATTTTAATAGAGGAACCTTTTATTATCCACCTCTAAACGGGTCTCTTTATATCTTATTCTTCCTTCAACCGGAATGCGGCCCGAGCAAGAGAGAGATGGCACAGAAACTATACATCCAATCGACTGGCTCGGTCCCGGCATGTGTGCTATTACTTTTATTTCAAAAGTACTCAGTACTTTTTAAATAATTCATATTTTTCCATTTTTTGGTCAAAAAATGGCAGTTGGAGGAGAATTTTTTTATCAACCTTCCTCCTTTCACCCTCATGGTGTGTCACCATACTTTGTTGTGGAAACATCCTTAAAACTTTAAACGGATCCAGACACCTTCAGCTCTTTCCCTGTAAAACGGCGTCTTCATATCTTTTCTACTTTTTGAATTGGAGCAGTTTAAGTTTTATGTCACCGATTAAATCCCGGAAATTTCTCCATTCATTTTAATGGACGAAGAGTAGTAGCTAGAGTAGTGATGTCACTCTCACTGTGCCAAAGTTCAGCTCAGCTCTTTATCAACTTCTCTCCTTCAGTCATTTTTTATCTTTCAATAACAAATTATATATCAAAATGTAGGAAAACTTGTCCTGTGTTAACACATGTAATTTTTATTGTGATGGGATGTATGGTTTTTGAACAGTGTGGCCAGGAGTCGACACCTCGGTGTCGGAGCTCCCTATTAATTCCTGTTTATTTGAGGCAGAATTTTCACCACAAAACTAGAGAGGAGCTATATTTCTAAATCACTGCCAAATGGTCATTTTTGGCTATTTCATGACAAAATTACACGCATAGAGAGGGACACTTGTCCTGGTTCTGTCAGTTGACCCTCATAGTGATAAGATTTATAGTTTTTAAACGGCAAGAACCAAATGTCATCAAGGATCTTGTGTGAAAACGGCAGTTAGAAGCAGGTGTGTGTCTGTGCGTGTGCTTGTTACCCTGGCAACTGAAGCACCCTGTTAACACCTGCTCTCTGATTGGCTGACACTTGCCTTTGAAGTAGTAGTCGGTAAATCCTGCTCTCTGGTCGGAGAGATGGGTCTAAGGTTCAGCGACGCAAGGTGGCAGGCACCTTCGAAGTTTCCCCAGGAACTTTCTAGTTGTTACTGTTATGCCTTAGGCCTGACGCTTTTTTTTTACATAAAGCATTGTATGATGAAGGTCAGGGAATAGTAGACATCTCTTGCTAATTTAACATGATTATTTTAAATTTACATTTTTATACCAGCAGTAGTAACTAAATTATTTGTTATTACTGACTTTCATGTGGCCACACATTTATACGCAAATGGCTTTGAAATTGTTAGGACTTCTTGGATACTATGGAAGATGTCACTCAGCTGAAGAGAAAGATTCAAGCGCTGAGAGAGATCAAATTTACTTTATAGGTGTTCAAAGGTAGGGTAAAAAGCTGTGTCACAAAGTGATGTGAGCCACTATAGCTAAAGCTTTAGTCATACTACATTAAAAATTACGTCAGTTTGGGAAGAAACCCAAAACTCCCTGAACCATCTTGTTGTTTTAAATTGTACATGAGCAGGATCTTCCCTGGCATAAATGGCTACAGTTGCTTCAGAATGTTTCTGCCATCTGTTAACGAGATGTTGCAACCACTAAGATGTTACAACCAAATCTGAGCTGGTAGCTGGAATAATAAAATTCTGAATATGGCACAGGGTAAACAAATCTTACTTGTTCATTGTTTTCTAATGGAAATGACTTTAGTACTTAAATGCACTTTGTCTTTAAAAAAAATTGCTCTGATAGATTTAGCAGGATGACTATGGGACGTCATGTGGAAAAACATTTCGTACTCTCAGCAACTGAGTTGCCCTTTAGCCTGCATTATGCCTTATCACCTATAACCCTATCTGTGTCAGATTATGTAACAAGTGTAGCCCTGGCAGATGTACATGTGGAACGATGTGCACTGGACTTTCATTGGACTCATAAGACATAACAAGATAAACTGAGAAGACACTGTGTACTACTGCATGGATTTCCTTATCATTTATTAGGGCAACCTGGTAACCTTCGTTTTTTAAAGGAGGAATCCACACTGTTTGTTCATGAGGCTCTAGTGTGATTTACTTTGATACTCTCCTTGACACCATATTACACCTTATGATCATAATTAAGAGAAGGAAAGAAAATATTATGTTTATTTATGTTGATGTTATCAGACAGTTTACACAGAAGACCAAAGTGGTTGTGTGGGGTTATTTAATGTCTGTAACATTAAAATTAGCAAAGGTAAATTGATTTTATACTGATGAGTCAGATTAATGAATTCCCAACATTTAAAAGGTTGTGAGTCAGAGAACTCATATCAATAGGGGTGTCCCTTCGGGTTAGATGAAAAGTAACAAATATTAACTAGACAGTTCCTGGGAAAACTTTGAAGGTGCCTGTCACCTTGTGCCGCTAAACGTTAAACCCATCTTGCCACAGAAAGCAGGATTTACCGAGCAGAGTTGTTTTGATGTATATTTTGTGTGTGATAGGAATACAATGTCTATCCTGTGAGCTCATATTGTGTTTTTTTCAGCAATTAGCATTGCCATGGTAACTCAAATGGTCAACTAACTACAAGAGGGGGCAGGTCATGTCTAAGAAAGTCATTTTGATACATCATATATGTGGTAGGAATTTACAGTCTGTCCTGTGAGCTCATCCTGTGTGGTTTTTGGGGATTTACGTTGCCATGGTAATTCATTATGCCATTTAACCACAATAAGAGACATGTCATGACTAAGATGGTCGTTTTGATGTATAATATGCCTGATAGGTATTCAGTCTATCCGGTGGAGAAACCTGTGAGTATGATTTGTTGCCATGGTAACTCAAAATGCCACATATAAATTAAATTAATGAAAAAGTAGCTGGTCAATTTGATGTATATTTTGTGTGTGTTCTCTCTCCTATTTGGGCTGCATTCTCGTTGATGGAAGAATAAGATATAAATAAAGAGACCTGTTATGAGGTGGAAAACAATAGGTGCCTTCAATAAAATGAATTGCAATGCACACTCCTTAAGTGATGTTCTTTTTAACTTTTTCCTGTGAACCCTCTTCTTGCAGACTACTGTGCCAGTAAATTTGCAGCAGTAGGTTTTGCAGAGTCTGTTGGACTGGAGCTGCTGGCAAATGGGAAACATGGCATCAAGACGACCATAGTGTGTCCGTACTTCATCAATACTGGAATGTTCGATGGATGTCAAACCAAGTAGGTGTCTTCACATACAAATGTATCAAAAGTGGAACACTTTTGTAGATTACAGGTATATAAGGAGGTCACTGAGGTCTATGGAATAATAGGCCTTTCCAGTGTGTCCTTTTCTCAAAGCCACAAAAGTGTGTGTGTGTGACCAGAGTTTGTGTCGCAACCTCTGGTGCTATAGCCTTTCCCTTTCAACTTTTGCAATATCTTTGCGTCATGTCTCTTTTCTCTCTCGCCAAAGCCATAAATTATCTCACAGCAAATCTTTTGTTGATGTTAACTGTGGATCATGCTGTTTAATTTTCTCTTAATCCTTTTCTTTGCCTTCACCAGGTGGCCGAGACTGATGCCAATCTTGAAACCAGAGTTTGTGGCCAAGAAGATTATTAATGCTGTGCTTACAGACCAGGTCTTCCTACTGCTGCCCAAGAGCATGTATTTTATTGCTGCCCTCAAGAAGTTAGTGTCTGTTTTTTTTATTTCTATATTGTAAGTAACATAACTGTGCTGACCTTCTGGAGGGTGGTGTGAAAGCCCAAGTGAAACCTCTAGAGCAGAGTTCACTTACGGCCGGTAGCAGTCTGTGGCCGCAGAAGTTTTTTTTTTATGGCATCTCTTACAACTGAACTGTCAAACACTGTATAATGCATTTAATTTAAGATTAACTAGTCTGTCACAACAACACTAAATCAAAGCTTGAGCATTTCAGCAGAAAGCATCAAGACAACAGAGTGATCTCAGCTGAAAGTTTATCACTGACTGTGGAAGCGTCATAATGAACTTAAATGAAGCAATGGCCCAGTTCCTTTTTTTCCTTCGCCCAGGTTCGACGCTTGATAGGAAGGCAACAGTTGCAGGCCATTTCCGAAAGACGCTTATTTATAGTGACTCTTGGTGCTCTGATTCTAGCCACACTCTTACTTACTGCTTGTGAAGTTCTTGAAGTGGCTTTTATTTTTCTTTTCCCAATTCTATGGTCATTACATGTTTATAAGATACTAACATGCATGACCAGTTGAGAGTTTCCAAGTGAAAATTGTTAGACAGAACATTACCACTGACCAAGGGCCCATTTTTACATCACAGCATCTAATTTTTTGGGCATGGATTTTAAGTATTAGATTTCTGACTATTATATTTTTTTATTCTTACGTTTAACTGCATTCACCTTATCTTGTAAAATTCAATTGAACAGCGTAATAAGTATATATGGGCTAGATTTACAATCCTTAGTTTCAAATGACTGTGAGATTGTTATAAGAATTTTATATTGGTCAATTTCACCCAGTGGTGGTTCTAGATCGAGAGTGTTGGTTCTTAATCTTAATATTGATGTATTACAATTTTATATATTGAAATTGATATAAAACAGACATCCTTTTATCGCCACAAAGGAGATCTGCTTTTCAATTGACCACACATAACTGACCACTCTCAAGCCCCTGTCAGTCCATCAAATGATGTCTTGCATAAGAACGGCCGGTGGTGCACAAAACGTTGGGGAACAGTGAACCAGGGGGTGTATGAAAAATATGATTTTAATGTAGAGTAAAAACTTGCACAAGAATTATCAGTGATCGAGAGCTAGAAGGTACTGTGTGTCTACACTGCCATCAGTCTGCATCACAGAGCTGTCTAATGATAAACTAATACCTGCCCTCTCATATTCTATGAAAGAAGCAGAGTTAACTTTTCAAATATTCTATATATTTTGTTCCTACCCTCATCCTGCCTCTCCATCATTCTCTTTAGTGTTCTACAGTGGAAGGTGGCCACCCTCCTTGGCTCATACATGGGATTGTTGGTGGGAGTAGACTGCTTCACTAACCCCAGGCTGCGATGAAATTGCATTCACACTTTTCTCTAACAATTCTTTATATACGTATATTAAATTGTTAATACACTTGGCCAACAGGGCTGCATCGATGCTACGGGTAAATGTTTAAAGTATTTTGTATTTGTTAAATACTTGCGCTAAATAAATAAAAAAAATACATACTTAAATAAAGTCAATGTTTACCATATAGACAAATGTGTTTAGTATTTCTGGATTCAAACAACTCGTTTACGTACGACATTTGTCACTTCTGATAATGTTTTATTGGCTATAGTAATAGCTTTACAAGGAAAGTTTTCATCCACAGCAATTATTATAGTTTATTCATAATCTAAACCACTGTTTTTCTGAATGCAATGGAAATTGGATTCGCCAAATAATCTGCTGCTTCCCCTCTATTCAGAATATATTAAGTATTCATTTTGTAGGGAAAAAAAGTTGAATATTCAGTCAGTTGAAAATTCTGTGAAGGATTGTCTGCGGTGAACTTTGGGCGCATGCATAAAGTTGTTGTGTCATGAAGTAGACAGTTGTCATTGTTTGTATCATAGAACAACAGAGCCTGTGTGTGTGTGTGCATGGCTAAACTCTGTAGAGTAGCTGCAGGTGATCTGACTTTTATTATTCTGCAGGTTTTCACTGTAAATTGAATAAGGTTTGTTAGTGTTCTTGCTGCTTTGCCAGCATGATTTTGAGCTCCAACATGTTCCAAAATAATGTGCCTTGTAAGTCAACCAAAAGAAACATTAAATAGAGATTGTATGCCTAATAATTACTACTTCTAAGTGCATTAATCCTTCTGATTTCATGAATGAGATTTTTGTTTTTTATTTTTCCACCATCAATTTACATATTATCAGTTGATGCACTAACCAACCTTCACTTAGTTGACCTGTTGGCAATAAGTTGACTGATACACACTGGCATGCTGAAGCCCTTGTGCTGATGTGTGACAGTTTGCACTAAATCAACTTTGACATTCAGAGCTTTGACAATCACTTCAAGCATGTTTATGGTGCTTTAAAAGAGTCACCTCATGAATACCCATGTTGCTGTTGAGTGAACAACATGGGTAACAACGCTTTTTTTGTGTTTCACAGACTGTTTCCACTAACTATCTTCTGGAACTGGGAGTTATGTGTGGATAATTCTGGTGCACATAGTCTTGATGATACCAGCAAATCTGTGTGAATGGCTCCAACAGATGCTGCAATTAACTGGTGATCTTGGTCTTCTAAAAATTTTCACCAGAAGCAGTAGGCAAGTCTCAAAATTACAGTTTTACTTATGACATTGTAGTCATAATTTAGCATCAAATACATAACAGAGGTCTGAGGTAAATCCAGATCCATACAAAGCTTTGATGCCATTGAGACAGCTTGACTTTTTTTAGGCAACGTTTTCTGTACTAGGGGGTACTGTACTAGGACCCCTCTTGTTTATTTATATAAATGATTTAGGTTTAAATCTGAGAGATGCAAGCTTGCATTTTATGCTGATGATAAAGTTATTTATTGTTATGGATCATCTCTTGCTCAGACTATTAAATCACTACAGAAAGCCTTTATTGCTATCAAGTATTGGCTACGACAACTGAAACGGGTTCTCAATGCAGACTAGACTAATCTTATGTTGTTTTCCAACACTAGGAAGTTGCCAGAAATATTACCTTCAGTGTCTACTCTAGACGGAAATGAAATTTAGGTGGTAAATACATACAAATATCTGGGCATTTTGCTTGCTGATTCCCTTACTTTTAAACCCCATGTAGAAAATCTTGTAAGGAAATTAAAGTTAATATTGGGTTTCTACTTTCGTAACAAGCAGTGTTTTTCTTTTAATGCAAAAAGGCGACTTATAGCAGCAACATTTTTGCCTGTTTTAGACTACGGGGATCTTTTGTACATTAATACATCTGCTCAATGGCTTTGACTTATTGATACAGCCTACCACTCTTCTCTGAAGTTTATTACTAATTGTAAAGTATCAACTCACCACTGTGAGTTATATAATCAGGTGGGATGGCCTGCCTTGGCGACTCGAAGGACTTGTCACTGGTATTCCTTTATATATAGGGCAATTCTGGGAATACTACCTAGCTATATTAGTTCCTTAATTGCATACAGAAGTGTTGATCCTGACTTCCTACGTTCACAAGATCATTTATTGCTTTCTGTTCCATATGCCCCTACTGAAATGGGTGTAGTGGCCGCTCACCTTTACCTTTAGGTGACGGGGCCACGATGCACTCGGGCTAAGTAATCTGCGCACTTTCAG
>JAUMHF010000009.1:1502311-1513011 GCA_032359275.1 Microctenopoma steveboyesi
ATGGGAACTCAGATCTCAGGCCCTCGATGACCTCAAAGTGCCCTGTATAACTGAGAGGCTGCAGCTCGGCTACGACACATCTTTTATTAACAAATTATACATACAAAGATTACCTAAATTTATAAATTGCTCCTACACCCTCATTTCTTTGACTTCACTCTGCGTATGCGTGTGTGTTGGCGTGCTGTAAATGTTGGAATTTTTCCAATATGGCAATCCTTTTTATTTTATTAAGGTTTTTGTGGAGGTATTCCTCCCTCTATTTTCCCTGTTTGTAGTAATTAGCTTCAGCTGTTTACTAATTCTCTGGGTCTGTGTAACCATTTTGGCTGTGTTCACGTGCAAAAGCAGCTATAAAATCATTAGACATAAAAAAAATTCTGCTTTTTTCATATACATAGAGACTTTCTTCAACTTTTTATCCTTTATCCTTTTCAAGATTGTGTGAACTTTTTGACTTTGTCAAGCTTTTGTCTTAGTCAGCTTTGTTTCAAGCTTTTGACTCTGTCAGCTTTTTGACTTTGTTAACTTTATTTAACTACTTCTCAACAATGTTTAACTTTTTGTCTTTTTCAAATTTGTCAACTTGAAATAACTTGCCAGAAAGATGCTGACCGGCGTCTTTTTGGCAACATGCATGCTCCCCGACGCATTTTTTTTCAAAAATTGCCAAGTCTAGTTTTATTAGGTTTATTTATTGTTTACTATTAATTGTTTTGGTTGTTTAGCTGTTGTGGCTGAAAAGGCTAAGCTCAAGCTAACACCAAACAAAACAAGCAGCGACAGCAGTCCTTAAACCTACAAACGTTATGAAGGACTTTGAATGAATAATTGGCGAACAGTCGATTACGTTAAAGTTATAGAAGTAAGTTAATGAAAAGATGGTAAATAAACAAATCTCATGCAAATTTCTCACATCTCGTCATCGGGTCAAAAACCCACATCTTGTTTATGTCCATCCAATGCTGTGAGGTTGCACCTTAGACTTTCCAGGAGCTCAGTGATGCCCTGGTCAGGCTTTCAGTTCAATTCAGTTTATCTTAATTTGTATAGCGCCTGATCATTTAGTACTGTATATGTGAGGAAAAGGACTTTAAATTTGCTCAGGGTGTAGAGCAGTCGCCCACAAATTGTGAGATTGGTCGGTTCCCGGCTTCCACCTATGTACCATCGGTGTGTGAGTGGCTTACCATTTACGAGTTGTAATGACATTTCATCAAATTGGACTAGCCCATCAGGTTTTTTTTTTTCAAATTAAGCTCTCTGTAGGTTGTTAATTTTCATTTTGATCAAATGACATCCTTTTATTTTCAACACATTAGGAATTCTATATCGGTATGTATATTCAGCATGATATTTTTCTAATTGACATTCTATGTATTTTCAAACTGTTCCTTTAATTTTTTGGAGCAGTGTATATTTTTTATATACAGTGGTCCCCTGCTAATCGCGGGAGATGCGTTCTAAAAATAACCCGCAATAGGCGAAATCCGCAAAGTAGTCAGCTTCATTTTTTACAATGATTATTGATGTTTTAAGGCTGTAAAACTCACTAGACACAAACTTTGCAAGCTGAACGCACTCTGTACTGTACAGGAGACACGGCGTGGAGATGATTGCCTGACAGTGGTCTACAGCCGGTCAGGACGCGGAACACAATGTGCTACATGCCAAATTGCGCGATATAGCGAGGGACCACTGTATACACTGTTGTGATAAAGTCGGTTAAGCCCAGCTAATCCACCAAAGGCAAGAACACTTAA
Organism: Microctenopoma steveboyesi; assembly: GCA_032359275.1. NCBI lineage: Eukaryota > Metazoa > Chordata > Actinopteri > Anabantiformes > Anabantidae > Microctenopoma > Microctenopoma steveboyesi. The sequence goes on from JAUMHF010000009.1 coordinate 1,504,075, forward strand.
ACCAGGTGGTCACACTTCTTCCATCTCTTTCAAGGTTAAACCTGTTAGATTGATTTTTTTTATTAGGATCTTGTAAACATATTGTAGATTTGATCCTAAAGAGCATAAAGAAATGGATAAGATTGCTTTTTGCTCCAGCAGGAGATCAGTATGAGGCACTAAAAACTGTTCCCCTTGACCTCAGTTAATAAAAAGAATATCTTGTAATATCTTTAAGGTAAAATAAATAATGAATATGTTTGTAATTTACGCCTTGATGCTTATGCTGAATTGTTTTGCCCCTTAATTTATATTTTTTTATAAGAAGCATTCTGGAGACATTTTCCTCGCCTTGTTCTTTTTTCTCTGGTCCATTTGTCTGAGGACAGAGCCATTATTCTCTATTAGAAAGCTTTTCGTCTCTACAACACAGCTCACACAAATGAAGATAGTGCTTTGCCTGTCACCTCTGCTCATTTTACATAAAAGCTATTGTATTGAAGCTTTTAATAATGTGTTGTTGTATTATCCAGCCTTGTCTCTTCTTCTTGTTTGAAGATTGTTGTTGTTAGTCAGAGGACTGTAATTGAAAAGCTGCCAACATGGGCTAATATAGGAGGAGAAAGTCTCACAGATGATTTAACAAAAACATTTCTATTAGCACAAATACATTGTTCCATTGGGATCTATTTGAGAAATCTGTTTGTATTTTTGGCAAAAGCAAATACATTGGTGTGTGTGCGTGTTGAATGTTTGTCTAGTTTAAAGGACCACTCCAGCACAACCATAAAGTGTGGTGAGTTGACAGAATCAGAATAACTGATATGAAAGATATTGTATTCAGTTGTTGGCTTCCATAGCCTTTTTATATAGTGTTATTAATGTCTTATTACACAGATGAGGCTTTTGCATCTGCAATTCTTTACACATATAAATTATGCAACTTGCAGACTTTCATCTTGTAGTTTTCTAATAAATGATACTTATGTATACACTTAACTGAGGCAACACTGCACTGTGTTAGGTACTAATTACATACAGTATGCTAAAATAAGACACAATACTGGTCAAGGTCAAGGTCAAGTTTATTTATATAGCACATTTCTAACAGTTTGTGCTGCCCAAAGTGCTGTATCCTGTGCCAGAATTTATCGGCAAATATATTTGTAGGTCGTCTGCAAAACAGTGAAATGTAATATTATATTTCGAAAAAATTGATCCCAAGGGCAGTAGATAGAGACCAAACAGGGTAGGGCCAAGCATAGAACCTTGGGGCACGCCACAGTTAAGATGGGCTACTTTTGAATTGAAACGGCCCATATTTACAAAAAAAGAGTCTTTGGGAAAGATAAGATTGGAACCACTGAAGAGCAGTGCCCTTAAGGCCAACACACAGTTCTAGACGGGATAGGAGAATATTGTGGTCAATCGTCAAAGGCTGCAGATAGGTCTAACAGCAGAAGGGCAGCCGATTTGCCAGTGTCCGTGGTTAAAAGGAGATCATTAAAAACTCTTAAAAGTGCAGTCTCAGTGCTGTGTAAAACTTTTGAGAGAAAGGGTAACTTCGAGATAGGTCTATAATTTGATAGGACAGTCTGATTGAGATTATGTTTTTTTAAGAGTGGATGGATTGCAGCCTGTTTGAGACAGGAAGGCACGAAGCCTGTAACAATGGAGGAATTTATTATTTTTTAAATATATGGCCCAATAGTGTTAAAAACGTTTTTTAGCAGGCTGGGTGGAAGACAGTCCAGTGAGCAATAGGAGGGTTTTAAGTGATGAATTACTTTCGATAATTCCCCTAGTGAAATAGGGTCAAACTGCTGCAAGGCAGTTGTGCACACAGGAAAAACACTGGGGTCTACAGCAGAAGATGAAGAAACAGAGGACCGAATTGTTAAAACCTTATCCATAAAAATTTCTAAGAATTGTTCACACATATTAGTTGAGGACACAGCACCGGCAGTATCACATAGATTAATAATTTGATTAAATACATTAAAAAGAACTTTAGGCCTATGACTATTAGCTAACACAATGTTGGACATGAACTGGGTCTTAGCAGTTTTCACAGCAAGTTGGTAGATAGATAAAGAATCTCTGAATAATTGTAAAGATACATGCAACCTGTCTTTTTTCCATCTCCTCTCAGCACGCCTACATTCGCGTCTTAGAGCGGGCTTGAGAGGAGCAATGGAGTCCAAAATATCAACATAAGTGGAATTAAAACGTTTTGCCAAGTCCTCGGTGTCTTCACAGGAATAGTTTATCAGCCCAGAGTCATTAAAAGCCTCAGAGAACTGGGAGACGGTGAGGGCGCTGAGCGTTCGTTTACTACATGTCGGAGCACGTTGGTAATCCACTGGAGAGTGTATCGTTAAGTTAAACAGTACAGGAAAGTGATCAGAAATACAGATGTTGGATATTTCCGTGATACACACATCTAGGCACCGTGTCAGTACCAAGTCCAGTAGATGTCCCTTTTCATGGGTTGGGGCAGTGACCCACTGCACCAGGTTAAAAGAGTCTATGATGTTAAGAAAATCCTTGACCAGTGGTTTAGAGTCGCAGCAGAGATAGATATTAATTTCCCCAACAATTAAAAAGCGATCAAATTTAAGAGCAATGTCCGCCATAAAATCATAAAACTCTTCAATAAAAGCTTTATTAATTTTGGGAGGACGATAAACGAGTGCACACAGGACAGGAGTATCCAGGTGAAGTTCAAAATGCTGAAGTTCAAAGCTGGAAACTGAAGTCGGCTGTAATGATTGTTGACAGCGAAAACATGACTTAAAAACTGTCGCCAGGCCTCCACCTCTACCTGAAGTCCGGGGAGAATTAAAGAAAGTGCAGTGAAGTTCAGAGAAGGCTACCAACTCACCACTTTGAAGCCATGTTTCTGTTAAAAACAGAAAATCCAGTTGTGGCCTGGTAGCTCAATGGGTTAAGCGCCAGACTGGGATGCAGAAGGTCGCAGGTTCAAACCCCATCTGACTCCTAATTCATCCCCTACTAGGTGTGTCCCTGAGCCAGACACCCAGCGCTAGCTCCCTGTTAGTGTCTGCCAAGCAAAGTATAGTAAAGTGTAAAAAAATATGTCTTTTATATCTCAATTTAGGGACATTTGTCTTATGACCTTACATCGTCCTTATAAGGGACGATGTTGCCCCCTGCTGCCTGCACGGACAACAGAACATAAAAAGGAGTGCGAGAAGAAAACAAGTCGAAGACACCCGAGCAGCAAAACAAGAAGCAGAAAGTGCAATAAAGAAATCAGCCATATCAGATAACTGCATAAAGGAAAATTACATATTGGACTGGGATAATACACAGATTAAAATTGTGCCTGACTTGGGGGCCCTTTTATTTTTTCTAACTTCTAAAAGCATATGAACTTGTTTTTATCTGAACTCAACTCATTATACAAACAAACCTTAAATATAGAATACGTTATAGTTATCTGATGTCTGATGTTCTTTTTCTTTCTACAGCATCCTTCCTATGAAGCAGGGTATTATGCTGGGAGAGTACTTGGGAGCCTTCAACCTCATGGACAAGTTCAAGGGGCGCTCCATAAAACAGGAGTGAGAGAGGAGAGTAAGAACTGAATAATTACTGACATCTGTTGTTTCTGTAATCTGATATAATCTAGTTAATCTTAATCTTTTATATTTTCTCTATAATACTATAATGTTACTGAGTGGAGCAGAAACGTATTGTCAAGGAATTGCCTAAATACAAATATTAAATCTTGTAGACAGACATTTATTGATTATAGTGATAATATCATTAACATGCTTGTTTTTAATTAACGTGCCCAGACTGCTCTCTAGAGTGGAAACTGGTGATTTAAAGACCATAAATTAGCACATACACTGCTGTGAAAAAGTATTTGCCCTGTTCCTGATTTTTTATTATATTTTATTATATTCTATATTCTAAAGTAATTTATTGATTTGGCATATCTGACAGTAATCAGAGTTAGATCGTGAGTGTGGCAAATTTCAGCTTTATACAAAATGTGGGTAATCACAGTTCATTCTTGATTTATCAAGTGGGGGGCAAGTACATTTATTATAGGGCCAAGAAGGTTTTTAGAAGCTTTTTTACCTCCATAAATGAAATAATCCTGTTTTAATCCTGAATTATCTGTTTTATTTTCTTGGGCTATTGATATAAAAAAAATTTGTGCGATGATCCAAATTATAACTAAGCAAAAAAAAACAAACATTAATGATAACGATAATTAATGTGAATTAGAAATACTTATCAATGGGGGGCAAATACTTTTTGTATTTTTGTATCTGTTATTAGATGGCATATGTTCCTCTCAATGGCAAATTCTTGTTTCTCATGGCTGCAACAGTGAACCGATTTCTTATTTTCTAACAACTGTAGAGTAGGAATGCAAATGTATATGCATCAATGCACTGATTCTATTCTATTCTATTAGTAGAAACTGTCCTCACCACAACAGAACAATGTTTACGCTAGTATGTACTGGATATTTTTTTATAATACACATGGATATTACAGACCCAGCTGTAATATCATATCATCGAACCCAAGGGCGAGTCGTTTAATTCCCATTCTTGCCAGCCTACATATCAATGTGTCCTTTAAAAACAAACAAATCATACAAATATTGTTATTAACATTTACATAATCATAATTTCTGTGAGATTTTAAACTTATTGTTTCTTTTACACGTCAAGTCATCTCACATTAAAAAACAATCATCAGGGCCAAGTGGTCATTCTCAGGAAAAGTGAATCCTATTAAAAGGGATTCTCAGATATCTTATACCACAACTTGCAGATTTTGGTTGCAGATGGTCCAAACCATTCAAAGCTGAGTTCTGACTGGAAGGAAATTCTCACTTTGTTGTTTTCACAGGTTTTAAAACTTTATTCTGTTAAAGTCTGTTACTATTCACAAAGATTTAACTAGCGCTGCACAAGCTTGCTGTATTTGCAGCGGAGACCATGAATGTATTAAGAGAGTTTGATATAGCGCTGCGTCTCACCCCTTCAGCAGATTCCCAATGTCCTAGTGGCCATATGCGCTACTGCAAAAAAACAAACTTGTATTTTATGTGCAGGTAATTTCCAGAAAAGAGAGGAGACATGTTTTAATCTTGTACCCAGTTATTCTGTTTCTTTTTTCGTTTTATTTATTAATTAGAATAAGAAAGTCAGGAGACACACCAGTTGATACATTTTCAATATTTACCAAAGTTGAGTTTGTGTACGAGTTTTGTATTGACTTACCACGAATCTCACCAATACTGGCTTAATGTACAGTTTAAAACAGAATTCAGGCACTGGAACTCATTTGTCTCACACTGTGCTATGTGGAAAATGTTAAGTGGGAATTTACACTGTATTACTTTGTTAGAAAAGCTAGTGCAAACATGTATATTACAGTATCTATATAACCTCTACTACGGCTACAGGCGAAGAGAAAGTTGTTAGTTTTCTCTGGATGAAAATGGCAAATCTCTCGTGATTAAAAATATAGTTTACACTAAGAACCTCTTTATTTCTACATACATTTCGATACTATCACAGCTACCAAGTACAGCCTAAAAATGTTATTAGTGAAGGTTATTATACATAAATATGGATACATATTTGATTTTCACAATGTGTCATTGTAGTTTGTAACTGATTGCCAGCATGAGTCTATGTCATTTGTAAAAGTTGACGCTTGCATATTTAACACAGATGTACAAAAGCTTAATTACTTTGATATCTACAGAATATGGATGGAATGCAACTAAGAGCACACACCTGTTGCCTTAATTATACACTGAATCATAAAGGATGAATCATAAAGGTGATAAATCACAGTGCCAGCTATCAATGTCTCAACATTGGTTGTACCAATTTACACTGTTAATGATATGAAAAATACTTTAAAGTATTAAATTGTTGTAATCTTCTTTTATTTGATGTTGTATTTTTAATCAGATCACAGCAAATACATAAACACCAGCCAAGGCCTTCAAGTTACCATGTGAAAATATGTCACAGTACATTGTTTTTTTAATAACTACCCAATTTACTTGACTGCACTATACTAAGTATAATTGCAGTGCTCTTTTGTGTGTTTTCGTTAGCTCCCCCTGTGAAAGATATTTGGCTATTATTTAAAAGTTACCTGGCAAAATGAGTAGAAAAAAAAGATTCTTCACAGTAGCAGTTGAGGGTAGCATCTAGCCTACCGGACTAGATAACATGTTTCTAGGGGTTTTAGGCCCAAATAAAATAATCACATGGCCATTTAATGTATTGCCTTCCTTCATTTCAATAGGGGCACACATTGTGATGCACCTCTCAGTCTTATTTATATGTTATCCTTCCATCAATGAGGATGCGGCCAAAACAGAAGAGAGAACCCTAACCCACAAAATATACATCAAATCGACTGGCTCAGTCCTGGCATGTGTGCTATAACCATTAATAAGCGGTACACATTTTTGTTTGGTTCTCGGTAGAGGTGAGTGAATCAACTTTGACTCTGTTAACGGTTTAGCTTGTACAGATAGTAAGCGTGCTTGTGTTTTTGTTGTTGTAGCTAGTTACGTTGTCTAGCACTAAACAATTCCTATGCATGTTTTTGTCTTGACAAGTCGGCCTTATCAGGGTGCTTTGTTGTAGTATCTCAGTCTTTGCGAGAACTAAATGGTAATTGCTGGTGTCTTCTCCTTGTAAGTCGCTTTGGATAAAAGCGTCTGCCAAGTAAAGCAAAGTAAAGTAAAGTAATAATTTATAAAAGAAGACCTATTATTAATATGTAAAATATTAAATAGTTTTTAATTAATTTTAGTTTTTCCATTTTTGGTCAATGACAGTTGGTATACTTCAATCAACTTTCATCCTCATAGTGTATCGCCATACTTTGTCATAGAAACACCATTCAAACTTCAAACAAGTCCAGATACTTTCAGATTTTTCCCTACAAAACAGCCTCTTCATATCTTTTATACTTTATTTTCAAATTAGAGCAGTTTAATTTTTATGTGACTGATTAAAGTCTGGAAATTTCTCAATTAATTTCAATGGACACAATGTTGGGGCAGCTAGAGTGGTGATGTCACTCCCTCTCTAGGGTTTTGTTGTCTGCTCGTTATCAAATTCTTTTTGTGTATTTCTTCTCTCCTTTAGTCAATGTTTATCTTTACTAACAACCTCTGTATCGAAATTGAGAAAAAGTTGTCTTGTATTGACACATGATTTTTATAGTGTTTGGATGTACACGTTGCATGGTGTGTCACACCTGATTGGCCGAAGCTTAATCAGCATGGCTCCCTTGTCCAGATGTCTTTCTTACCAAAAGTTACCATTGGCAACATAAATTGCCATAGACTGTCCATGTCCATTCAGACATGTTGTACATCAGAACAACCAACTTGATCATGACATGTTCCATATTGTGGTTCGATGGCATGTTGGGTTACCATGGCAATGTAAATTGCCATAAATCACTTAGTATAAGCTCACAGGAGAGACAGTGGATTTCAGACATGTTATACATTATAAGGTTCAGCTCGGTAAATTCTGCTTTCTTATTGGCAAGAGGTAGGCAAGGTAGCTGGCACCTCCAAAGTTTCCCCAGGAACTTTCTAGTTTAAGGTTAGTGTTCATTTGTTTGGTTAATTTAGGTCATAGAAGTAATTTCTCATATAATGCATATCTTTTCCATGAAAAGATGCATGTATTCGGCTGTGTTACCATAATTTCAAAATGGTTTATTTATCCTCTGAATTTAATGAACTTTTATTAGCAAAGATAATGTGCTATTGGGATCTATGTGTTTATGTAAATATTCCCTTAAAGACAGTTATATGCAGTAGTCATTTTTAATATTAACAACGTCTACACTGTATTTCAGATTGGTATTTGACAAAAAATTGCTACTATTTAAATTTCTGTATGTGTCCAAATGTTTGACTGGTAGTGTATGTCACAATGAGGCCCATTCTAATCATGTTGCACAGGATGTTCAGAATTAAGAGCACCATTTGTTTCTTAGCTAGACTGCTACTGCCATCCTATGGAACCTTTTGGAATTACCCTTTTACCTTAAACATTCATTTTAAGTCTGACATTTCTTGCTTGTCTGAGGCAAATACCATCCACACAGACTGGCAGATGTTGTGAAAACAGTGAACTTTATTTATGATGGACACAACAAGTTAAGTAAGGTACAAGTGACCAAAACTATGCAGAGACACGGGAGGCCATGTCAGGAAACAGGCGAAGGTTAGAAATAGTATAGAAACAAATCATTCAAACACAGGTAGAGCCAAACTAGATCTATTGCTGGACAAAGTCTAATAACTTAAGAGCTGTGTGGGTGAAGGACTTCATCCTGAATTCGCTGCTGCTTAGATGCTCTAACATCAAGGTGGATATGGCGGAAATTTCCAGCATTTCAGGACTATTCAGTCATGGTGCATATATGATAGTGACTTCTGACTAGAAAATATTCCACCATAGTATACATTTGTTTGAAAATGCTATAACCAAATTTAAGGAAATGACCCTGTTATCTTTTAATCCTGTGACATGTACAGATGCAGAGGGCAGTAATCTTAACTTTACTCCAGTACAATTATAGACCAATATCCAATCTGCCCTTTTTTGCTAAAATAACAAAAAATTGCGGCAAAGCAATTATGTGATCACTTGCGCCGTAACAATTTGTATGAACATTTTCAGTCAGGATTTAGAGTAAACCATTGTACAGAAACAGCACTGGTTAAAGTCACTAATGATCTTCTCTTTGCTTCAGACAATGGACTTGTCTCCGGGTTCCCACAGGGTTCTGTGCTTGGACCAATTCTCTTTACCATATACATGTCTCCGCTGGTCAATATTATAAGAAAACACTCAATTAACTTCCATTGCTATGCAGATGACACCCAGCTATATTTATCTATGAAACCTA
>JAUMHF010000009.1:1513111-1533514 GCA_032359275.1 Microctenopoma steveboyesi
CATTGTCGCTGTTGTGTGTTTTGCGTGGTGTGTAGCTCATTAGCATATTAGCCGATTTTTCCGATCAGTTGGTTTAGAAGCATATTGTGGTTGTAGTTTGTTGTTGGTGTGAAAAACGCTGTTCGTTGCTTAGATGTGTTTCTTCCCTTTAAGTAGATGTACAGTATGAATCTATTGGTCTACAATAAGCATGTTTTTAGAATGACTTTGTAACAGGAAGTCCCAGCGGACCCTTCGGGTTCAACAGGTTACCATTCAAGATTTAAACAGGTCTCAAGACATCAATCTATTATTCCTCCATTCAGCTTTTTAATGTCTTTTACATTTTTTTAAATTTCAGCTATTTAAGTTTTCATCAGTTCGTGGAAATTTCTGATCGTTATCCATTAGTGTGTATTGCAGAATGTTATGTAAACATTCTGTGTGACATCACCACTCTAGCTTAAGGCCTTTAGCTTTCTTCTACTTTTCTCTCAGTTTTCCTCTCTTGTTCGTTCACCATTTAACTTTTAGTAACAAATTATATATTAAAGCAGTAGAGAAATTTGTCCTGGTTCAGAAAATGCTGGTCTCTGGTTTTTGATTGATTTTGTTTTTGATTGGCACACATGACAGAGATGGTCATGGTTACTGTTGTCATTCAGGCAATGCAATGGCTTTGTAGAGCAGGGGAAGGAATTGTTGTAGTGCAAGTGAGAGACAATTAGGAGCGAATCCTTGTGTTATGTAATATTTGGAGATAACACAGAGGATGACTCATGCATCCCTCTCTTTGCAGCAGAACAAAATATGTAGTTCTGCTCTACAGATTAACAAATTTATATTTATAATAACAGCACAAGATGAACATCTTCACTGACACTTGAGTTTCTCACTCCTGCATTTGTTTGTCCATCTCTGTAAAACAGTGGCCTAGTCTGTGAAACAGAGGGCCCATTCAGATTCATCAAAGCTCTTTTCATATCCTGAGAGCCACACTATACATGGACACACGCACACACAGAGTAAAACCTCACCAATTTGCTTTAGAAGTGGACACTGTTAGCCATTTTCTAGCCTTGAAGTGCTGATGCCAATTTACAGTCATATCCCTAAACCTAACTCTTCAATACTTCTGTCTAATGTACGCAGTGATGAGGTGTAATATGTAGGCATTTGGGTGAACGTGTTTCAGGAATTTGAGGGTTTGTGTTGATTTTAGGTGTAACATGTAGTCATTGGGTGAATGTATGTAAAGATTATGAGGGTTTGTACTGACTTAATTTTACACAGCATGTGTACGTATCTGATAACAATTGTTTCTAAGGAAATTCTGAGAAACTGACATCTCCACCCACATTTAGAGGCTGTAGGATGATAACAGGGAGGGTGAAGGAACTTTCACCCACCCAAACAGACCCTTTACAATATGACACATTATTATTATATTAAACTATCCTTAGAATAGAAAGCAGATCCTTAGAATATTTAAGCAGGTTAACTTTGTGAAACAGTTTACATTTAAATATTTAATTACTCTATACATTTTTTTATACCACTCTGCAAAAGCCACTCAAGCATTATACAAATGTGTACTTTAATAAATCAAAGGAAAACTTATTTAAGGGATTACGTTAAATTATCTATTTATGCTTTATAGATCAGTTATACTCTGCAAACTTTGTCTGTAATTTGTCTTTAATTTATTGTATTTATGTAGTTGATTTTTGTCTGTAATGTAATGTTTTTTTAAATAAAAACATTTTATTGGTAGTGATTTCTATGAAGACAACAAATGTTCTCCTTTTACATTTTAACAGAGACTGGAATTATTTTTGCTGACTCACAATTGAGGCCAAGAGTACTTTAATTAAATCATTAATCTGTGTTAACACAATGCAACAAATAGCTAAGAGGAAACCGTTTTCTCAGTTTTTCTTTGATATGTTTAGTCAATCATCATATTCTACTCCCACCTGTCACTGTAGCTGAATCACTGAAAGAGACAGTTAAAGACAGAGTGGCTCATTCAGACTCCCCTGCTAATGGCTTGTTGTTATGAGGACTCAACAAAGGAGTGTTGCAATAAGAGAGACAGCAACAAAAAGGCCACACAGTGTTACATAAGCTCCCCACTAGTCAACTTGACGCATCCCTGGCTAATAAATGAATCTTTATTCATGTTCAGACTCTTCTGATTTTTTGTAAAACCAATTAAAATGTTGGTTTCTGTTGGAGGTATTGGAATTAATTATTCAGACCAGTGGCTCAGTAAACACAGTAGGCATCTTCTGAATACAATTCACATTTTCTCAACATTTCTCAATAAATTCAAGAACCTCACTAGGATTGAATGACAAGGGGAGCTTAGCCCCAGGGTTGTAGTAAGGACGTAGTGCATATACCTATTGATTATATTATCTCATGTACAGCAGTTCTGCTGTTATCTGGCTCATTTTTATATTTTGTAATAACAGTCCGGCCTGTTAGGCGTGTCCTTCAGCAAGACGCTTCGCTTTGGATCAAAGCATTTGCCAAGCAAAGTAAACAGTCCATCACTTATCTATCAGAGTAGGAAACTACTGAAATGTCACTGGTTAGTCATTACAGCTAAATAGAACTTTATATGACTAATTTTCAGTATTCAACCAGACCTTTATAAATTTTACCATTCAACTAATATTAATAATAACTAGAAAGTTCCTGAGGAAACTTTGAAGGTGCCTGCCAACTTGCGCCGCTGAACCTTAGAATCCCCCGACCAGAGAGCAGGATTTACCGAGCATTTACACACACACACACACACACACACAGTAAACATAAGCAGCTACTACAATCGCTCCTAAGGAGGCAGTAATAAACTCAATTAAATGTCTAAGCAAGAGAATAAGTGAACACCGGAAAAGAGTCAAGAACACAAAAACTAACAAAGGGTCACTACAAAGGAGGCAATAAAGAGGCAGCAGGTAACTAAACACATAAAATTAGGGCAGATGAAAACATACACTAGAAGGCTAAACAAGAAACCCTACAACAAGAGCATAACCAGAGGACATAACAAATCTAACACAATGCACAGACAAAGACTAAACCAGACTACGGACAAAACTCAAAACCTCACTACAATAAAAACAAAACTCAAATGTAGCTACTAGCATAAACTAATCTGACCAAATCATAAGACATGGACAACCCCAGATGCAGTTACTAACATGGCAAAACTAAATACACACTATAGCGAGGGGAAAGCAGGAATCGAGGAGAAGAAGGACAGGAGAAGACAAATTCCACAAACTGGACAAAACAAGACAAACCTGGAGATGACGACGTAGGAGGGTACAGCAGGAACTTTGTCCCTGTACCTTTCTGCAGGTGTCCCTGATCTGGAGTTGTCGCTGGTCCTACCAACCTGCCAAGTGCTTTGTCTGCTGCTCCTTGTTTTTGTTGTAATCTATGTTACCTGCTGTTCTTTTCTCTCTCCTCTGTCCACTAACCCTAACCGGTCAAGGCAGATGGACGCCCACCCTGAGTCTGGTTCTGCTGAAGGTTTCTTCCTCTTAAAGGGAGTTTTTCCTCTCCACTCTTGACTAGTGCTTGCTCAAGGGGTTTGGTTTTCTGCAAAGGTCCTTGCTATGTAAAGTGCCCTGAAATGACTTTCATTATGATTTGGCGCTATACAAATAAAGATGAATTGAATACTGATTAGGTGATACTATTACCTTTTAAGAGCAACCTGCTGGAAAACGCACCCCCATACAATAAAAGCGATTTAAAGTGTTTAAATTGTTTTAAAAACATTACATCACTGTAAAAACACAACCAAACTCACAAAACATAAATAAAACACCAGTGATAAATTGATATCCAGTATAAGGCAAGCTCCCTCCAAGACACAATAAAACTTTAAATAAATCACATGTCACTTTAAATTGCTTTAAAAACACAATATCACAAAACATTAAAATCACAATTAAAAGAGGTTTATACTGAGATGGAGAGGTCTTACTGAAAGTAAAAGAGAGAAAAAATCAATACCAGCTTGCTAGTATTGATGCAAAAACAATGTCAGCTCAGTATCGTTACTATCAATACTGGGATCCACCTACTAGTTCCAGATGAAATAGTTGTGGCAAGAGCATAAACCTCCTGTTAAAGCCCCTTGGGTCCCTTAAAACAAGGGTCGTGGTGAATTGCTTAAAACTAAATCAGAGTCACAAGAGTAAACATTAGAGGACTACAAAAAAACAATGACATATTTTATGATTAGTTGTTTTTTCTTTTATGTGGCAGTGTGATGAGACAGGTGATGAATCAGCTGAGTCTTTGCTTTTATTTGAACTTGTTTGTGTGGTTTGCCTGAAGTTGCTTGAGGTGTTTAGCACAGTCTCTGTGCATTTCCTTACATGCACATAGAATTGCTTGGTGTTTGAGTTGTGTTTTGTGGACATAGCAATGCTTGGCTGGTATGACCCTGGCTCGTTAGTAAGGCGTAACATAAAACACAACCAAGATGGTGAAGGTTATGATAAAGCTTAAGCTGGGTTTTTAATAAATCGTCAAGGAAATTATATTATTAATTAATAAGGAACATAATTATTACAGCATCAAGCTCACACAGGTACACAAGGAGAACATAGGAAGGGGATGTAACACTCTTACAATATAACAAACTGTCACACAATGACTGCTCTATTCTGATGATATAAGAAGAAACATAAAACACCAAATCTTAAGAAACAAGGCAAAAAAAAGCTTATGTATGTAATCGAAGGAGTACAGTAAACTCCAACAAAAATAGTGGCACAGATCCACAGAGCACTAAACATACCAAGAACCCAATTCAAGAGACACATAAAGGCCACAGAGCCACGCCGTAAAGTCAACAGTTCAACAAACAGGATGCTGCAGAGGCAAACAGTTCATGGTAAGAAACAGCTGCACTGTGTCTGTAGGTGAGCAGCTGCCTTTAATACGGGTCAACGAATTCCTCCTGGACTGCCATTGGTGGATTGATTTTCTTGATGCTGGGCAGGAGAAAAGGAGGGGGTGGAGCCAGCTAGGGCTGGACCCAAACCAGAGGCTGAGGCGATCCACCAACCAGGAGTAGTTACAGCTGTATTCACATGTGGGCTGCTGTCTAGAAAACACACTGAACATTTTGACATAACGACACTCATGCTAGCAGTTTAGTGAGGCATTAGAACACAGGTGGTGTGTGAAACCGAAAAACAAAAAAGAAAAAACAAAAATGGTTGGAAGAGTTCACAAATAAGTAGTATATAACAACTGTTTGTGTGCCAGTGCATCTGGTTAATGCTTATATTTAAAAAGATAAAAGAATGTTGACTTACTGATAAAAAAAGGCAAATGCAAAAGCTTTAAATTGTTTAAAATGTGCATTTTTATTGTTTTTTTCAATGTATGATATGTCAGATACAAAATATCTGTAAAATGACAGTTAACTTTGCTTCTTGTTCAATGTTTTAGTCACTGATCCCATTTCAGTCTGATGGAGAAATAATAATGCAATGAATATTTACTATACAATATTGATATTTAACTTAGCTTAGCTGCTTAGGTTAAAATCTATGCTTTAAATTATTTTAAAGATGGCTCTGTATTACATTAACCTTAAGGCGAAAGTTAAAAGCACTATGGTGACAGGTAGTTCAGTTGTTGTAGTCCTTTGAAAAATAAAGTGGCACTGTTCAGCTACTGATACAATGCACCTGTTGAAGCCAATCTCACAGTATGTAGTACTATGTAGCCAGAGCTGGGCACATCAGTCCTTCTAAACATACTGCAGTGTTTGATAGCTTTATCATCTACTGCATGCACTGTGGGTGGTGTCAACAGAGCACAACTGCATAGTCATCACTGAGAGAAAGTGAGAGAGAGTCTAAACTCTGCATCAATAAAAACATTCCCTTTAACAAGCAGCACAATTCACAACTCAGTCAAATGCATAGACCTTAATGGAGCTGGTAAAAGCCTGAGACAAATGTATTAAAGGTTTTTATAGCCTTAGTGCTGTTGTACTACTTGCTTTAATAAAACCAAAGTAACTCTATAGATTGTCTAAATGTCTGAGAGGTTTTGACCTCGTTATTTCTCTGCCTAAATTTTGACAGACTGTCACACATCTACAAAAGTAATATTAAGAACATTTTAGATTTTTAGAAGCAGGCTTATTTGAAGGAGGCACGGACCTGACGACCCTTCAAGGGTTGAGGTGGTCGGCAGTTGTCCATCATGAAACATGGATTTTCTCCTTCTCCACTAAAGAGGAGGCTCCTGAACTTGGTCATCTAACAATGAAGAAGAGACAAAGAGAAATAGAAAAGAGAGAAAGAGGATTAAGTCTGATTTAATCACGTTAGCAGTGTCTGAAATGTAAGCAAATACATATGTTATTTAACTGAAACACTGTTGGGTGATTGTTGGGTTTTCTACATACTGTATATTGCGTCACACCGTAAACCTTATAATATAAAGTAATTTGAATTAAATTCTTATTTTGAATTGAATTGAAGCTACAGTATATAATATCATCAAAATACCGACTGAGAATTTCTAAAAATCTGTGTGCAAGGGGAAGTCCAAAGTATAGTATTTGATGCTTGTGATCTATAGGCCCTCAGACAGCACTGTATTAATAAAAACAGGCATAATTCTGTAAAGGACAAAGATAGTCACAAGGCAGCCATCAGCTGCCTTTAATAGGTCATTGTGACCTCTACCAAAGCTATTTCAGTGCTTTATTTAAGACAGAAACCAGATTGAAAAGTCTCTAATAGATTGTTAATATGAGAAAAAACAGGTGCAGCTACCACTTAAATTTTATATAGCATGTAAATTGAGGTTATTAAGGTCAGCAATTTATTGTTATTGCACCCAGGTTCTAGCTGTGCTTACTACCAACCCTTTTGAGCTTTGTGGCTGCCATCTTGAAATACATTTCCAAAAGTGGAGCATCCTGTCTCAAAGTGATGCTGAAAAACTAGTTCACGCATGTTAATTCCAAAGTTTCCAAATGTAGAATGGAAGGCAGACCCTACAAGTTTACTTTACTTTACTTTACTTGGCAGACGCTTTTATCCAAAGCGACTTACAAGGAGAAGACACCAGCAATTACCATTCAGTTCTCGCAAAAGCTGAGATACTAGAACAAAGCACCCTGATAAGGCCTAACTTGTCAAGACAAAAACATGCAAACAACTATCAAACTCCTCTCTTGTGAACCCCCTCCAAATCCACATTTGGGAGGCAGACACTCTCTCTACTTTTATGACTAGGCTGTAGCTGTAGGAGCTGACTCGGGTCACTCTAAACCATCTCCTTGATATTTTGCTATACGCTTAGTTTGCTGGGGGACATCCCACAATGACACTGAGCTTCTCTCCACTCGGCCCTGCCCCACTCTTGCATGCTGTAAACGTTGTGTCTTTACTCTAATTTAGTTGAGCTTTATTCTCTCTGTCTCCACTTTTCTAAACATTTCTGCAGGTATCATCTGCTTCTCAATATGTATAGTTTCAGTGTGCAGTTACTGGCTGCAACAACCTACCAAAGTTTTTTAATTATTTGTTGTTGTTCTCTTGTTGCCTGCTGCTCTTTTCTCTTTACTCTCACCCCAACCTGTTGAGTCAGATGGCTACCTACCCTTAGTCCGGTTCCATCGAACCGGACTAAGGGTTCTGTTAAAGTGAGTTTTTCAGGAAAATACTGTATTTTCTTGACTCCTAAAGCTTGCTCTAGTGGGATTGTTGGATTTTCTGCATGCCTAAATATATTCTGTAAGGTCTTAAACACTGCAAAGTACTAATAAACTAATAAACTGAATTTTATGAAGATCAGATAAGTATGTAAGGCACGTGTTAATTACTTGCGCAGCGCTAACGCTGACTGGCTCCTTAAGGATGATCCAAATGACACTCTCCAACAAGGGAGGTGTTGTCAAAGATCCTTCATAAGTCCAATAGTCCAGAGAACCAGGCATTAGTGTCTTTGGGTCAAAGTTACCAAAGGTAGTCTGCTTTCCCTGAAAGAAACAGAGAACAAAAATGTACAGAAATAAAGGAATGAAAGTTGTCAGTTTCCGAACTTACGAACTGCTGTTTCAATTTATTGTGAACACATTTACAGTCAGAAAAGCGGTTTCTTGGAACTCAGGCAAAGCTGTTTTTACCTTTGTCTTGATAGCATCTAAGGCATCCAGAACTTTCTGAAGCCTTGGGTTGGCAGCACCAATCTGAAGCACAAAACAGACACACACCCAATTAAACTATCTATACAATTTTCACATAGAGTGGTCATTATTTAGTTTGTCTTTATCATGCCTTTATCTTACCCTTGAAGGGGATGAAAAACTAATATCACCCCCTGCCTACAGTGCTTCAGTATTCCTCAGTGAAGAAGCACAGATGACTCACCTTGAGAAAAATCCCAACCACAGCCAGGCCGTCCGGCTGGTTGGCTGCCTCTCCAAAGCTAGGGTACTTGGTGTTCCAGTGCACCAGGTGAAGCTAAGAAAAAAAATTAAAGGTTGACTTTGTTTACACAGAGAAAACACAGCTTAGCAAATTTCAATACACTGGATCTAAAAAACTTTATTGCCTTGCCCCTCCAGTTGCACCCCCAACTAAAAACTAATCGCTTGTTTGTTCAAAAGCCTCCTATACCCTTTAAATTAAATATTTCACCCAAAATATTATAATTGTAAATATAATCTTAGGTCCTGGGAAAAACAATGTTAAAGTAAACAAATAAACTAAAAGTACAGTAATTGAAGTCAATTGTTTTCAGTATTAAGGTATAATGGTGCAATAAATAGTTTTTACATATAGAAAATTTCCACGTACTTCACCAAGAAGGTCCAGCATTGCCACCCTGCCTAAACCTCATGCCACTTACTTCACATGGGTATTTGATTCCGTTGATGTTGTGCTCAGAGCCTCTGTCATCACTGCTTCCCCAGTGAAAATGAAACTGCTTCAGTCGGTACTTTCCAGAAATAGGGCCCCCAGTCAATGCTGGTTAAAATTAATAAACAGAATCACTGAAGATACAAAGGTCATGAAGAAAAGACACATCAAATTTTATTACCTGTAGCAGTGCAATGGCTATTTCACCTTGAGATAAGGTAAGTCATCAGTTATTTATTTGACTTACATTCACTAAATGGACAAAATCTTTTAAATTGTACTAAGAATGGTAAAACATTTGGTGTTATAAGAAGATCTGTGAAGTGTGTTTCTTTCCCAGCTGCCAGTGGGCGAGAGGTGGAATACACCCTGGACAGGTTGATAAATTATCAAAGGGCTGACATATCAAGACAAAAAACAATTCACACCTACATTGACTGCACCAATTTAAAGTCATCAATTAACCTCACATACATGTCTTTGGATGGTGGAAGAGAGCTGAAAATACGCTGAAAAAAACGATACAGAAACCGGGAGAGCATGCATACTCCACACAGAAGGCACAACCCATAGATTTAAACCAAGGTCCTTTTAGCTGTGAGGCGACTGTGCTAAACACTACAGCACTATGCCAGCCCCATGTGTAAAAAAATGTATGAATATGGATATGTTGAAAGCAGAGAGAGGGAGTGCACATGTACCTCCGCATAATGAAACAAGGTTGATCAGGGTTAACTGAGCACATGACACACTCACTTATCTTATCTGTATACATACAGCATGGGTGGAGGCATCAACAAGACATACAGGACAGATAAAGTTACACGGAACACATAACGCATATAAAGAAAGTTACTCTAGTAGCCTAAATGAGAAATCCAAAACATTGGAAACACCTTTTGATACTTCAGTCTAATTCTATTACCCATATGAAAACAAATATGAACATGCTTACTAGAACTGTCTGTGTCATCCACAAAATCCACCTGGAAGGAATGCCCATTGTTGAGAATACCCTTGGCGTTGGATGGGTCATACCTGAGTTTCAGATGCTTCAGTGAGGAGTCATACTTGGCCTCCTTCGAAATAATGTTGATGGGAGATTGCCTGAGCCCATCATTAGCTATAGGGAATTCTTCAGCCCATGTGTCAGGACCTACAATACAAAACATTTTCAAATAACGAATGTGAATTTGTAAACACAGCGATTTTCTCTGTTGTGTATGTAAATTGGTTAGATGTCACTAAAGTCATCTTGATTATTCAACCTCTTGAATATGTTGTAATTAGATTCATAAGAATGTAATTCTCATATATTCCATACATATACATATATTGCTTATCTTGCATCGCTTTGTGGTTGCTAACTCTAACTCTAACCAGCATAGAAAAACATCATATATATTCATCCATCCACCCATCCATCAATGACATTCAGATCTTTTAGACATTTACTTTACTTACTAACAATGCTAAACTACTCACTGAATTTAAGTACAGCAGTATTATTAATAAAGTCTACTAGTACCACCTAATTATACTTCATTAAAGTAAGAAAATTTGTAAGTTAGATATTAGTATTAGTTCTGAAAAAAATTCTGTCTAATATTGTAATATATTAATAATATATTACAATATGAAGAATGCATTATCCATTAATAGTCCACATTAAATTATAGGTGAATTCAGACTCAGTCAAATTCTGAAGAAAAACAAAAAAGTAAGTAGAATTGTTCAGTTAATCACATAATATATTCTGAATTATGTAAGTGGGATTCATTAATTGAAGTGGTTAAATAATGGTGAATGGAAGATTGACATCTACAGTATAAACTACTGTTACCCTGATGACAAACTGAGTTTAAAATGTTTTAACTTGTTGCTTAGATATATTAACATCTTGTAAGTTCATCAGACCCTGCTGAAACCTGAAAGACCCTACCGTTAGTTGGTCCGTATCCCCATGCATGAGACATGTCTCCTACTGTTGTCCTGATAACACTAGGAATAATCAGTAATCCAGTTCATACAGAAAACGGCAGAAGTGACGATGATGATCTGTTGACAGACAGCTGCTGATACCCTGCTGCGGGGCGGCTGTTGCATTATATAGTCTCTGTCGCTCCTCACACCGATGGGTTTGGCTTTCTGGTGCTATAATCAGGACGGTGCATCCATCGAAATATGCGACGTTGGCACCCTTCACGCCTGGAACTCAACACTCCTCCTGTCTCCTCTTCTTCCATGCAGTACAGGCGTACTCGGGTATACTGTTGAATGATACAATGGTTAGCCTATTTTATCCCGGATTCACTTCTATCTAGCAGAGGCGGATTAGATGCGCGCACATCATCCGCACGCATCCGGCATATCCATCCCCCGCGCTACTCTCAGATGTGGTACACATTTGAAGCTGCCCTGGGAGCATAGTACAGTCCATTTCATCGCAACGTCCTGAAGACGAGATTTAATTTTCAACTCTTGCTGGGCATGGTTGATAAGGGTTCATGGTGTACTGCTTAATGAAGGCAACATACTCCGTGGAATGTGCATATTTGAACCGACTCTCATGGGAGGCACTGTTTATACACTATGACACATTGGCAGTAGTAGTCCTGAATGTAAATTTATAAAGGCTACATCATTTGTGATCTGTATTAATCTAACACTCACATACTGTCACTTTAATAGCATGTTTGCACTGTTATTATCATTTCTTATCCAGCTACTTGTGTATACTGTGTGTGTTTATGTTGCACCAAATCACCGCATCACCGCCATTGTCACAGAGCTGCGCTCTGTGACAATGGCAATAAAAGTTTTCTGATTCTGATTCTGATTTGTGACTATTGAAAACTAATTAAATTGCCTACAGATAATACTGGTTTCATATCTAAAAACTTTTAAAAACTTTTTAATTTCTTATATTGAAAAAGTGACATTGTAAAAAGTGGCCACTCATTTGTTAAATTGTGTCAGACGTATCTTAAAAAGAGAAGTATGAGCAAACAATCTCACATCTTTAGGCTTCAGACTCCTTCAGACGTTGTGGTGTTCATGCTGTGCAAAGCAGTATTTGTTCTTATTCCCAAATTACATAAGGTCTACTGGTCCAAGGTCACACTGCAATGTTAAAATGCTAAACATTGTACACAGGTGGTTTTAATAAACATCTTCTTAATGTAGTAAACATTTGAAATTTGTGGCACAGCGTAATGCCATTTTTAGTGAATTTGAGGATAACATTCTGAGCTTCATGAAGCAACCAAGCAAGTATATTAATGGATGAAAGACAGAGATGACAACTACAGGTAACATAGGAGAGAAAAAGAAAATAAAATCTTAATATGTTATCTAAATACTCATATGGTTAACATTACCAATAGATTAAAATTGTCAATATTGATTGTTATTAAGTATAACTGGCACAAAAACAAAACTGCTGTTTTGTGTTTGTTTGTTGACTCTCTTCTCACCTACCACCATCACCAGCCATTCTCCTTTTTTTCTCTCTCTTTTTTTATATGCCCAGGTCATGTCTGTAACTGAAATAAATAAATTTAATTATTAAAATTTTAAAAAGTGGGGGCGTGAATGATGACAGCACAGCTATACATACATGACGTACTCATGTGTAATCTGTGTTACTGACAGGCTGGGGAAAAAAAGTATAACTGGCTGCATCAACTACATTTTCAAGGCAAAGCTTCCTTTCTAGGCCATATTTATTCCACAAGGCTGAGTTAACGGCCACAGCTTGTGGGCTGTGGTTACGTAGAGCAGTTGCCTGCCAGTCGGAAGAACAGTGG
Organism: Microctenopoma steveboyesi; assembly: GCA_032359275.1. Lineage (NCBI taxonomy): Eukaryota > Metazoa > Chordata > Actinopteri > Anabantiformes > Anabantidae > Microctenopoma > Microctenopoma steveboyesi. Next base: position 1,525,824 of record JAUMHF010000009.1, read on the forward strand.
TGTGATCCCCGCCTTACTGTCACTGAACCCCAAGTCGCCCCCTCAGGTCAGCTGCATAGCAACTCTTCCATCGATGTGTGAGTGTGTGCTTGTTTTTTGAATGGGTGAATGAGAAGCAGTGTAAAGCTCTTTGAGTACCAGTATAGGTAGAAAAGCGTTCTAAAAATGCAGATCATTTACTATTTAAAAATGTTTCTGTGGCTCCACATGCTGGCATTGTCCAATATTTTTTTGTACAAGAATAGTGAATACTTTATTCACCATCTGTATCTCAGTGGCTATGGATATAGTCTGTCACTGCACTTGTTATTTGCTTCCATCTTGTGGATCAGTAAGAAATAGCTGTGACATGCTGGGACACTTCATTTGCGATTACCAACACACACAAGATTTCCTGTGTGGGGATGTGCTTCTTTTCTTGCACGTAGCTTACACTACTGAAACTTGTATTCTTATATAGAGAACAAAAAGAAACAAAGTTATTAACATGTTATGATGTCAGTAAAAGTGGACAGAGAAGGAAAAGGAGGTGAGGAGCTCAGTAAGATATAGTGAGTCCCCCAGCAGACTAAACCTATAGCAGCATAACTAAGAGATTGTTCAGTCAACTGATCCATTTGTAACTATAAGCTTTATCAAAAAGGAAAGAATCTGGTAGGGAGTCAAAAGCTCCATCAACCGAACCAGGAAAGGAGTCAAAAGCTGCAGCAGCCGAACCAGGAAGGGAGCCAAAAGCTGCAGCAGCCAGAGTCAAATCAGGGGTAAAGTCAAAAACTGCGGCTGGACGGGTCACAACATGAGCTAAGTCAGGAGTCACAGCCCAGGCAGAGTCAGAAGCAACAGCTGAGTCCGTCTGGACAGGCAGGGACCGGCTTGAGCGTCACCCTTGGCGACCGACCCTTCTGTCTGACCCACCAGGTCCAGGCAGATTCTCATATGCCGGATAGGACTGCAGAGACGAGAGACAAAGAACGAGGGGATGGCATGTTGCCATTCTTGTGTTGAAAGGTAGCAGTCTCTCTCAAAGTGACAGTATGGGCCTTGAACTGAGACATTCCAGGGATGTCCTCCAACCAAGGTCTGGACTGTAGGATGCTGACAAAACTGTTCAAGGAGTCCAGGCATAACTCAATATCCATAACTCCCTCCATAGCGGAGCTCACTCTCTCTAACAGGTAGTAAATGATCTTAAGCTCGAATAGCACGAATGACAAGATACATTATCTTAACTAGCTAAACTCAAAAGCGCTGGGTCCTAAGTATGGTCTAGTTATACTGTCAGAAAGTGGGAGGGATAGAGAGGCGGACCCAAGAGCACTCAAACACAGAACTGGAGAACTAAGATAAGCCCAAATAGAAAATCACTCCTAATGGAGGCAATAAACTCAACGTGACTTCTAACAAGCAAAAAAAATTAATATACAGGAAAAGACTCAGGAACATAAACTAACTAAAGGTCACTCCGAAGGTGGCAATAAATAAGCAACAGGCAATTGGACACATTAAAGCAGGACCGAGGAAGGCACAGCACTAGGGAACTACTCATGAAAATACTAACCTAACCAAGAGCTTCATGAGAACATGGCAAATCTTATAAACATGAGAACAGACACAAGGACTACAAACAAAACTAAATAACTATCTACAAAGAGAACAAAACTCAAGAGTAGCTACTGGCACAAACTAATCAAACCAAATCACCAAACATGGGCAAACCTAGGCGTAGCTAAAGATGTAGTAAAACTGAATAAACATTATAACAAGGAGGAAGCAGGGAGGAGGAGAGTGACAGGAAAGAAGACAAGTTAGGACAAACAAGACGAGGGACCAAAACAAGACAAACCTAGTGCAGAGACTACATCATGACACTAAAGTGCTTCACGATGACGTTTGTTGTGAATTAGCGCTATATAAATAAAATAATAAAGAAAACTCTCTTGTCAATTGCTCTCACCTTAGTGGACAAGTGGTATTTTTAAATATTTAGAACATGGAAACGAGCCACAAAAAATATGTAAAAAATATGATAGTCAACAGTGCTAATGATATATACAAACTATAAAAGAAAAGAATAAAGTCAGTCAATAAGAATAAAATCTGAATAAACTGAGGAAAAGAAACAATGTTTTACCATTTCCAGTTCCTAGGTGATTTATAAAGTAACCATTTTTTTTAAATCTGAAAAGTCTGGGTGTGTGGGGGTCCTATGCAAGATTATATCGATCATCTGTGGCAATGCATCACAATAGGTTTTCGAAACTGAAATTAAAAACTAGAAAAAAATAATTGTTGTGTTCATTCTGTGTGATCGTTTTGTTATTCTTTGATTCTTCAGTATTGTCAGGATCCTGGCCTCATTTCCTGTCCAATGGCTCTTATTTTGGTAGCTTCCTCTGACCACACCTGTAGTCTCCCCCAGCACATTTAAGCTGCCACTCAGACACTCCACCTCTGCCAGATTGTTTGACTGTATTGTCAGCCTGGATTTTTCTGATCACTGCTCTGGATTTCGGACCTCCTTCTGTTCTTGGACTTGCCTTCAGCCCTATCTCGGTATTGTCTGTAAGTCTCGCCTGCCTGGTTTTTGACCCCAGTCTGTCTTCAAGTTTTCTTCATTCTGTCTGACCCTTGCCTGCTCCGTGTATGTGCCCGTTTGGAACTTTGACCCCTGCTCTGGTTATTGAACTTGCTTTTTGGATATTGGACCTGGATCTCTCTACTGTTTTGTGACCTCTGTTCTGATTCAAAAATTACTCTTTCGGATTTTGGACCTGGCCCTGCCTGCCCTCACTTCAGTGTGCACACGAAGAGGAGCACTTCTTCCCCACCCACTGCTGACAGCCATTTTCCACATACATTAACCTCTCTGCTTTCTCCCTCAGTATTCCTCCCATCCAGACAACCGGATCACTTGCCGAGAATGCTCAGCTGTGGACCCTGCCCCGCACTTCTTCCCGGACCCACACTGCAGCCAGATGCGTAAGCTCTGAGAACTTTCACATTGCCCCATATCCTGTCACCCGTCTCACTCTGACTCTCTCCTTCAGATCCCCCTGGCTTCCCCTCTGAGTCCTCACCAGGAGATTCCCCTACTGCCTTTCTGTTCTTTTTAGGATTTATTTTAAGATTTTATTGCTTTTTTCCCTTCTTACCTCCAAGAACTTTTTCATCCCCACACACCCTCTCTGGCATGCTCCTTATGGAACACCTACCAATATTAAAATTAATATCAATATTAAGAATGTATCAACAGTGGCAACGTTCATCGCAACGTGTCTTCTAAAAACTTATTCTCCTTGGCTTTTAAAACTGCAGTTTTTGTTGTTGTGTATGGTCTGTATTATATATATATGTGTACATGCATGTACATATTTATGTGTGTGCATATATACAGACGTACTCTGTGTACTTGTGCTTTATAATTAGCATTTCCTATCACTGTACAGCACTTAGGTCAACTTTCGTTTTTTATTGTGCTTATGAATAAATTGGCTTGACATTATTCTGTTAAATCCATTAGGGCCCACTTGTACAGTGGACACACAGACAGGTGCATTGAGAAGCAGTCTTGCTCAAATAGAGGAGCTGGGTATTAGTGAACAGTAATGCACAGCTAATCTTTATCCTGCTGTCGTGACAAAAATAGCCACAGCCTGCTCAGTATCCTTTCATAGGACTACAAGTGCAAAGAGGATATCCTTGTTCGCATTTTACCTCTGATTAACTATAAACATAGAAAATACTGACAGTAGCTACTGCTACTATAGTTCTATAGCATGGTTGCATTCGGCCCTCACCAGTTAGGGTTACAGAATAATAATTGATAAAAATTAAGGCCAGTGCTTTGTATGTTTTATAAAGCTGTTAAAAATGTGTAATTATTTAATTCAGTTACTGGTTAGACTACTATTATTTGATTAGGTCATAACACTGAAGTAGTGTTTTCCCGCACTCTGCTGTTCAAAGCTGCAGTTGGTTACTCACCGTAGTAGTGACTTGATGGAGCTTCTGCAACAGCTCCCTTACTCTGCACAGTAGCTGAGTTACTAAGAGTGTACCGCCGAGGTGCCATCGCGCTGCCCGTGGACAAAGAAGCAGCTGAATGAAGAGGCAGCTGACTGTGTAGTAGTTTATAGTAAGCTCATGATCTCACTCCTGCCCCTCTACCTCGATATTCTTGCACATTAGCAGTCAAGTCACGCTGTGGTCTGTAAAAAGATCTTCATGAAGACTTCATGAAAACACCTTTCAAATTTGCCACACGCTTTCTTTACATTTATACAGACTTTCACAAATACTTTATTAAAATGTTGATAGAAGATCACTTCACTTTCACTTTCTGCACTTGGTGAATATGGTTTTACAGCAGTATGAGAGTGAGAGTGAGAGTTGGCTGGAGCCTTTTCCATCACCAAACCTTATTCTGATGAAGCAATGGACCCGTACATGTAGTATTTTAATAAAACACATTACACTCAATGGCATTCTGCATTTTTTCTTTTATTGTTCAAGCATGAACCATGTTCAGAAAACAGAGGTTGTATTTAAGACAATTAATACCTTTATTTACCAGTTCAGCGGTTGAGAGGCAGACAGGACACATGGGCTGAGAGCGAAAGAGGACATGTAACAAAGGTCCTAACTACAAGTCGGGGATGTTGCAGTTAAATTGTGCTCAGCCAGCACAAATTGTTCAACAAACAAGTACTATCCAGGTCCAAAATCTTATTTTAATTTACTACAATCTTGTTATGATAGTAAAAACATTACAAAATCAATTTACCTTCTTTTTGAACAATTATATACTTTTTAACTTGAACTAATCATATACTACATAACATATACAACTAATACTATACATATACTGCTGTAAATACACTGTGTGACTACCAGTCAAAAGTTTTGACACACACTGAAAAAATTCAGCGAAAAAGATGAATGATCATTACATAGCAATGATGGTATCACAGCAGAAATGAATAAAAGTAAATTCTGTGTGTATCCAAACTTTTGACCGATGTATGTGCATTTTTCTGTTCATATGATTGACAGTTGACTTCAGTAATGAGGGCAATATTTTTTGTTCAAGTAACTGAAAAAGATGAGTAACTAAAGGTTTTATCTCTAAATACTGTGGCTTGCAAAAGTATTTAGCCCCTTTGATCTTTTCCACATTTTGTCACATTACAGCCCAAAACATGAATCAATTTTATTGGAATTCCACGTGAAAGACCAATACAAAGTGGTGTACACGTGAGAAGTGGAACAAAAGTGGTCTGAGTGCAGTCAGTTGCCATATAGACATTGCCTGATGAGTGCTAATGACAAAATAGAGTGCACCTGTGTGTAATCTAATGTCAGTACAAATATAGCTGCTCTGTGACGGCCTCAGAGGTTGTAAAAGAAATATTGGGAGCAACAACACCATGAAGTCCAACGAACACACCAGACAAGTCAGGGATAAAATTATTGAAAAATTTAAAGCAGGCTTAGGCTACAAAAAGATTTCCAAAGCCTTGAACATCCCACAGAGCACTGTTCAAGCAATCATTCAGAAATGGTAGGAGTAGGACACAACAATCTAAATCCAATCGAGAATCTGTGGCAAGATCTGAAAACTGCTGTTCACAAACACTGTCCATCTAATCGGACTGAGCTGGAGCTGTTTTGCAAAGAAGAATGGGCAAGGAGTTCAGTCTCTAGATGTGCAAAGCTGATAGACATACCGAATACTGAATGCTGAATACTTTTGCAAGCCACTGTATCTGGTTAAGTCCAATGCAGAGCATTTGAAAGTCACAACATAGAGCTTTTACAGCATTTATCTATTGTTTTGTATAGGGTCTTACAATAGTGAGAATTAAAATTATTAACTAAACTTTTTGGAACATTTTTCTTGACACATTTTTGTTTTTGAAATGCAAGTACTTTTTTTAATTGTTATGTAGAAAGACGATGTTTAAAACATTGTGGGATAAAACATCAAATACGTTATGCAAAACCTGCCCATTCAGGGCATGCATGAGGTGAGTGACTTTGAATGTATTTTTCTTTTTCTTCACACTTTTACTAGGTTACTTTTAAACTTTAATATTGTGTGTGAGTTTGTGTGAAAACTTTATAGTAATCACTAAGCAAAAGACAGGTCAGAGAGGTCAGCTGTTATCAAACATACTACAATGGTTTGATATTTCTAAGGGTTATCTTTTTATAATTTTTCTAATCCTAATCTAATCCAGATTGGTTTGATGGTTGTTTTATTCCAACCACGTCTCCCAGAAATGATGTTTATATACAAAAAAAACTTTTGGTGGCAAATAAATTATTATCATTTACTAACCTAAAGCTTATTGCAAAGAGGCAGTTGGGGTGGATGTTGGACATACAAACACGCAGGCAACTGAGTCTGAACAATATAGCTGCAATCTCCAGGTCCTGCGGGTTCACTCTATAACATTTGAAAAATTAGACCTTGTCTCTCACAACAGGGTGCTCAGCTTTATCCAATGGTCATCTCTAGAGTCAACTATTGTAACTCTCTCCTGGCTGGAGCTTCTGCAGTCACCATCAAACCCTGGTCTAAAATGTGGCAGCCCGAAATACACCCGTGTCACAACCTCTTCTCACCTTTCTCCACTGGCTGCCGGTAGCTGCTTAACTTGAGTTTAAATCCTTGATGCTTAATGCCTACAGGGCTGTAAATGGAAGTGCACCCTCTTATATCAACATCACAGCTTTTAGTAAGTCTTACACACGCACACACACACACACACACACACGAGGACAGAAAATTGTCTAGCACTTAGCAATTCACGTTCTTCTTATCTTATCAGTGCTCTTAGTTATCTTAGTTAGTGAATCAGAATTTTCAGTACCTGTGTAGTAATTGCTTGGGTCTTCACCTTGTAAGTCTGTATCAAATAAGCTAATGTAGGAGTAATATGATCTCTCTTGTTAAGTCCAGTCAAAACTCTGGCTGCAGCATTTTGGATTAACTGGAGGCTTTTTAATGAGTTACTGGGACATCCTATCAATAAAGAATTACAGTAGTCCAGACTAGAAGTTACAAAAGCATGGACTAGTTTCTTAGCATCACTCTGAGACAGGATGCTCCAAATCTTAGAAATATTCCTGAGGTGGCAGCCCGAAATACACCCGTGTCACAACCTCTTCTCACCTCTCTCCACTGGCTGCCGGTAGCTGCTTAACTTGAGTTTAAATCCTTGATGCTTAATGCCTACAGGGCTGTAAATGGAAGTGCACCCTCTTATATCAACATCACAGCTTTTAGTAAGTCTTACACACGCACACACACACACACACACACACGAGGACAGAAAATTGTCTAGCACTTAGCAATTCACGTTCTTCTTATCTTATCAGTGCTCTTAGTTATCTTAGTTAGTGAATCAGAATTTTCAGTACCTGTGTAGTAATTGCTTGTGTCTTCACCTTGTAAGTCTGTATCAGAGTACCCCCAAATTAGTGTTTATAACAGGAAGTGGCACATTATCATTACTACTACTTGACGAGCCTCCAGGATCAAAGCCAGACACGGCTTTTAGCTAAATATGAATCTGCATTATATGTTCATATTGTATCTATATAGAGCATAAAACCCAACAGTTCCATTTGAGCAAGCACTAGGCAACAGTGGAGAGGAAAAACTCCCTTTAAGAGGAAGAAACCTC
>JAUMHF010000009.1:1599404-1609404 GCA_032359275.1 Microctenopoma steveboyesi
TCTAGAGGTAACAAATGCATGGACTAGTTTCTCGGCATCACTTTGAGACAGGATGCTCCTAATTTTAGCAATATTCCCCTAATACTACGCCGCTAGGAAGAACTAAGACTGTAGGTGACAGCCTGATGACAGCTGGGATAGGTGCCAGCAACATTTGCGAACCTTACAAGGACAATTGGTTAAGAAAATGGATGGATGGATATATTTTTGATGTCAATATTTAATTTGAGGGCTGTGAGAGGCCTTTGGACAAACAAGGGATTAGATTTTATTAGTTAAAAATATAATTTTAAGGACATAAAGTTGGGGCAAGGCTCTGCAGCAGGGCAGTTGCCCTTGTTGTGCTCTTTCTTTTCCTTTCTCTCCATATCTTTCTGGAGGCATCCTCAGTCATGGAGCTGTAGTTACTTGTCCCACCAACCCAGTGCAGAAGTAATCAGTTCAGCAGTCATTAGGCTGCTGCTTTTAGCTTCTTAGTAGAGATTTTTCTAAACTATTTTAAACTGTAAAATAATAGGGTAGCATGCAAATAATATTAATTAATCTTTATATACAGCAATATTTGATATGACTTCCATACATGCATGTTGGTTTGTATTTATATTAGAATAAATTAACTTCACTAACCTGAAGTCTAACCAGATCGGTGTTAATTATTGTTTAAGTCTGACACTGTCTAACCACTGTCAGGTACCATTATTTATTTGAAGATATTTCTGCTGAAAATTACACAAGCAGAATATGTGGAATGTACAGTATGAGTGTAGAATAAGACACAATTGCACCAGATCACCAGATCATCACTTTAAATCAAGTAAATGCAGCTCCCTTTAAGTGACCAACAAGTAAAGAGTATGGTGGAGGTTGATGATGCATCTAATCAAACTGTCAAATTACTGCTCAGTAAATCCCTTTAATTTGTTTTAGTCATCCAGATGGATAATCCGCTGTAGCCAGAGATGAACAGGATTATCAGCCATTCACTCTGTGGCGGGATTAGCTCCAGATCTAATTCCACACAGTCGTCTGTTTAGTTCACTTTCAGGATTTCGTTTTGCACTCCTTGCTCACACTGCAGCAGCATGAAAGAAGATAATGTTGGTAGAGTGCATGTTAAATATTATGTTAAAAATAAGTGAGTCTGTCAAATAAACTCACTGAGGGTCATACTACTGGTGGTCAATTTTTATTTTATTTTACAATAGATAAATCCTGGGAAAATAATATTCTAAACTATATATTATATTTTTCTTGATTTTCTGAGTTATGGGAGATTAAACGTGTCAAACTGTTGGACTGCTAAATACATTTTGTAATGAATTGTAATAAATGTGTGTGTGTCTGCGCGTTCCTTTCTCACGCAACCACAGCCGTCAACGGCGTTGCCGGTTTTAATGCACCGTCATGCCAGCTGCATGCTGCAGATCGAGGGACCGCATGGGAACCGAAACACTTGCTCTGCTCGCACAGGTCGCTCCGTTCATCAATGAGACGGCATGGAGCGCGCAGTCACGGCGCGTTAGAAACCTGCACGGTTCGAATTATCATCTGCTTTAAAGGAAAAGGACAAACACACACACACTTTTTCTAAATGTATCATTGAAACACACACATGCATCCTAGTGATAAAGTTTCAACAAAAGACCAGAAAAAGGAGAAAAGAATAGAATTTTGTGTGAACACGAGATTCAAAATGACAGCAGAGTGAGAGCAATATTTCAGATTTAAACAAAGAATATCAGGAGAAAGAGGTTTGCGGATAACTCTGGTAAACCTTCGAAGGCTGAAATATTACGAGTTTTAGTCTTAATGTGCTATGAAAGCATGATGGGTAGAAAAAGACAGTGAAAAATATAATTCCCAGCTCTTATTACGTTTCGATTTATGCCCACCTGTCCATCCTTGCCCACACTGCCTCAATAGTTTTCTCAGTGAATATGTTGCAGTGTGTGGAGACCAGTGACTTTACTGGGAGCAATGGCTCAAAACGAATGATTCCATTGTCCGTCACGCAGCGTAGTGTTGTGTTCAACACAACACTGAACCTGTATTGTGTGTGTGTGTGTCTTCAGGCATGTTGAGCTTCCAGCTACAGCTTCATTATGTAGACAGCCATACAAGGGTAATTTATAACACGACGTGTTGCACTGACTGGCGATAGGGACGCAAGTGGCCTTCTTCCCACGGCAACGGCCCGTGTTGCATCTTTCCAACGCGCCACCATCGTCAGCACACACGCAGCGCGCGCGCACGCAGCCTGCCCGTGCAAAAGCTCTATTTTCTGCAGAACAAAGTGAAACCATCTCAGTGAATAGACTGAATAGATACGTACTTGCAGAGCGCAGGCCGGTGGGCAGCTTGCTTTCGGTATACCGGGGAGTGTTAATTTGTCGTGTGAGATGTCAGAGAGGCGCGCGCCCCGAGGCCCACCACTGTGCTTTTATTTGTCAACCAGTCCTCCCAGTCAAAACCGCACTGACTGGCACAAGTGGCGCGTCCACCACTCAACTGGTGCATGTATTTATGGCTGCAGCGCTGTCCATTTACTGCTAAACAAATGACTGAGCTGAGTGTTCTTCACATGGCATGCGACCTGGTTTTCTACAGGGAGAGCAGATTTTCTCTGCATCCTGCACTGGTTCCACACTGATTAGAATTCTACACAATTTCTGTTGACAGAAATGCCTAGAGAACTTGTCCACACAATTGACGGACGAATATGCAGATTGAAAGTGTAGAGAGATACGAAGGCGTATCAGGTGTTGATTTAAAAATATTGTCTTCATTTAAGTTCAAGTACAATTTAAAACTATAGTCTATGACTTTTAATGCGGAACGCGTGATTATTTTGTGACTCCAGAAATTGTTTTTCCATCTCAATTCGATAAAAACGAAATTTGACATAGAATTTTACATTTTACTTACTTATATTGATAATAATTATAATTATTATAATATTATAACTTTACTGATAGATAGCCAGTAGGACATAGTACGTAAGAGTAATATAAAAATACGCCATGTTAGAAAAATCTTTCAAGATGTATTAATATAATTTCCTCAGTTTATGATGGGTATTTAAGGATCTGAACTTGTGTTCAAATTTTTCGTGGAACAAATCTAAAATCTATTCATGAAACATGTGGGCTATAACTGCTTTACCATGGAACATATAGGCCCTAAATATTATATTACATGATATTATACTATAGTATTATCACTTTTTTAGACTGAATTGTGGTGGTGTGATGACCTGGTGTCAGTATGGAACCGATGCGGTCGGTTTTTGGCTTTTGAACTGGTCTGGTTTCTGTACACAGTTAAGATGTCACGTCCATCAAAGTGGAGGCGTGTCTTCTGTGGGATCTTGAGGTGTGCCGCGCGGATCGAGCTGTGATTGGCTAACCGTCCTGGCAAACGGCACGCGACTATGGATGTCGTTATAAAGGACCCTCGCGTGCCTGTTCTACTAAAAGTAAGCGCGAGCAGCAAGCACAGAAAAAAATTTCAGAAAATCACAACGTGTCATTGTTGCAAGAAGCCGCGCGCACAGACATGGACAGTATGCTCGAGCCCTTCTCCGGACTCGAATCTTTCTCCTCCCCCCCTTATTTCGATGATGACGACTTCTTCACCGACCAGTCTTCCAGAGACGGACACTTGGACACTGATGACTTTTTGGATGACGACGTCGACTTCCTCACAAGTCATTTCCAAGACTATTACAGCAAAGACGGCTACAGAGCAGCGCCTCGCGATGGAGACATTGACATAGGAAACTTGTCCTTCTCCTCTTCATCCTCCACCTTCTCCTACGGCTGTGCCGACAGCACCCCAGACCTGTCCCCTCAGATAGGCCACCACGGCGGACCTTTACTAAAGCGGAGGAGGCGGATGCGGTCTGAGATGGAGATGCAGCAACTGAGACAGGCGGCCAATGTCAGGGAGCGTCGGAGGATGCAGTCCATCAATGACGCGTTCGAAGGTCTCCGCTCCCACATCCCGACCCTGCCGTACGAAAAAAGACTCTCCAAGGTTGACACTCTGCGACTCGCCATCGGCTACATCAACTTCCTCGCAGAGCTCGTACAGTCTGATCTTCCAATAAGGAACTCCTGCAGCGACACACACGCACAACCCAAGAAAGTAATTATATGTCACAGAGGAACAAGTAGGTATTTTTGTTGCTGCATCAGTGATGATGAGATTAGAAGAAAACGATACAGTTTATTATCATTGCACATGACAGATTAAATACAATTAAATTTTTATGAAAATATGGTTTATGATGATTAATGTTCTGGCTATTTTCTCTTCTCAGGGTCTCCCTCCCCCAGTGACCCGGACTACGGTCTGCCTCCGCTGGCTGGCCACTCTCTGTCGTGGTCAGATGAAAAACAACTCCGAGACCAAAACATTATCCGCACAGCCAGGGTCTGGACTCCAGAGGATCCCAGAAAACTGCACAACAAACCGGGCTTTACAGACATTGAAAACGAGCCACCTTACGGTCTTGTGCCCTAAACAAAAACTCCAGAGTCCTTCTGACCTGTACCCACAGTCGAGGTGGATTTTTACTAGATTTAAATGCGCATTTGACTGCGCGTTGTCAAAATGTGAACACAATGTGAACCACATGTACAGTTTCCCTCATTCTTTTCTATGTTTTATCACGTTGATAATTTATCTTTTAGTAATTCAGGCATCTGGCAATCATGTATTTATTTTTTTACAAGTGATAATATATTTGTTTTAATTTAATGAATGACAGAAACATATTTTATATTGTTTATTATTGTACAATAATTTATATTTATTTTGCAAATAAAATATGAAACAAAACCAATAATATATACTTTCTTTTTTTGATAGATAGATAGATAGATTTAGATAGATATATACATTTTTTCATAAATTCAAATGTCTACGAGAAAACAAATATGAATAGTGATAACATGTGACTGCAGCATATTGTTAAGTCACCTAACAACAACGTTAAGTTACTTAACGTTGTTGTGTCTCTAGAAGGTGGTGAAGAAGTTTTACCAAAATGTGGGACTGAGCCACTGTAGCTAGCAGAGTTAAAATAAAAAAACTGTGTGGCAGCAGTGTGGCATTCATAAGAAAATTCGATGCTAATGGAGAGACACAGTGTGTCCACAGCTGAAGGTGTTTACAGCGCACGCAGGCGTGCAGCAGGATGGTGGGAGGCTGTTGAATGCCGCTCTGTGCTGCCAGGTGCTGCTAGGACAGATTTTCCCGTGGTAGCGGCATCACTCCAACATTTGTCCCCACGGTCTCTTCTGCGGCCGCCCCCACACAACCAATACACAGCCACATATGAACAATGTGGGCCCGAAAACTGCAAACATAAGGCTGGGGCGACCTACAAACACGGCTGCAAAGCGCATCTTAATACTGTGACAGTTGGGTTTTTAAAAATCTCCAAATAACAGGTGGGTCAGCTCATCTTTCTACTTCTACGAGTTACACGTGTTATCTATTTACAGTAACATTTTGACATTTCTTTTTCGTTTGATGCCACGTGATTAGATTTTTATTCTCAATTCAGAAAGCTATAGTTTTTTTCTTTTTTCCAGGTCCTCAGTTAGTCCATCCTCTTCCTACCAGCGCGACAGCAGCATGTAATCCCATTACAGCCGTTAGAAAGTCAAATGTAAGTTAGTCAATGCTGCAATTTCATCTCTTTGGCAGGACGGTCGAACCCGCTCTGACTGTGCCGAGCCGAGGGTTAAAACAGTGGTAGCATTGTAATTTTTCACACCTTAACGCCTTTGTGCTATTGATGTCTTAGCGAAGCGCCTCTCAACATCCTTTGGTGCGGTCGCAGCCAAGCGGAAGGGACAGACTGAAATACTCTAGGCTATCTTGTCACTCCAGCTACGGGTTTGGCAAGGCCTAAAAGGACACAACCATTTTACTGTCTGACAGGTTTTATTTCCTTTGGTTTTCCACAGGTCTGGACATTAGGGGCCAAGCTAAGCGGTAATTTGGTTGAGAAAGGCTCCGCGCTGAGATGAAATGCTGCTGAATCACCATATAGACGGCGGCGCGCTTTTATACCTACAGTATATACAGAGCTTTCTTCTGACCACGTTGCGATGCCAGTGCCACAGAATGGAGCGTGTGATTCTGAGAGGATAACACATTAGTGAGAACAACATGTATGAGACAACTCACGGATTATACTAGAAGAAAGGGTTCCAAAATGCGGAACGTGTATTTTGCTGTTCATAAGTTTAGCAGTAAGTTACTTTACACAGCCTGAATAACTCAGAGTAAGCTGCTAAACGTATTCTCTAAGATGATCCATCGTACTTACTTTTTTTACTTATAAAACTTTGGTGCATTTTATTGCTGTTATTAAGAGTATCATAGTGTCTGTAAGTAAAAAATGGACCAGGACGCGCACCGCAGCTCCTCTGTGACACCTAATGACCTAATGAAAATACTTTCAGATTTTCAGTCACACGCACACACACACACACACACACACACACAAACACACACAGTGAGAGGAACTCGTAGAACCATATCCATGCACACTAAGGTAGACACTGCTGTGAGCCAGTCGTACTCCAGAAAGTCACGTTGTAGCTTGTAGTTGCAGGGTTGCAGCACTTTTACGCATCAATGTCGGTGAATCCGTAAGTTTGTTGTAATCAGGTGTAAATCCTTCTGGTAATAGTTACATAGTAATGAGAACGTAATGCGGAATCGCATTTAATGTTTACAAGTCCACTTCACACCCTTATGTTAATGCAGTGAGGAGACGCTTAGACCAACAAATCGGCTTGCTTTGCAGATTATCCAAAGTCACCAATATAACATCCGACCTCCTGCTCTTCTGTGTCATCGTGGCACAATTGAGTGTCGACTCTGAGGCTGACCTAGTCGCTGTGCCACGCGAGAGACTGGATAGATATTTTCTCCGCATGTTGTCTAAGCCGCTGGTAACCAACAGGTGTCTGATGAGAAAGCAGGAGTAATTGTGTGGTACGAAGGAGAGGTAGCTGGGATGATCTCGTGCGCTCTTTTTGTTTTCAGATGTGACCTTCCAATCTAAATGACATCTTTATGAGCGTTTCGTTGTCTGGCTGGAACAGATCGGTCTCCGCCGTGTTCTCCGGGATGCACCTGGTAGCTCAAACTTTGTCTCTTTTCATTTCCCTGGACAGCAGCTGCCTAAAAGCAAGCAAAGAGAGAGAGAGAGGCCTTTGCAGTGTCTTCGAGACGGGTTGGCACCGTTCTCCACCTCGTTAATGTTCCATCAACCTTTGTCCAGTAGACAATATAGCAACTGTAAAGCATGACGTTTTGCAATAATAAAACACATTTTCAATAATGTGACACTGGGCTGAAACTGGAGCGCCGGACAGAAAGGCTCAACGTGTCCCTGCGTTTGTTTTGTGCGCCCCCATCCAATTAACTCAGAAGTCTTTTCGCCGCCCCAAGATAAGCCAATTAAATTTATGTTCCATTTTTATCAAATGCAGAAAGGAGGTGGATTGGCTGTTTTCTCCTCCGAAAAACGATTTTTTTGCCATCACCTGGCGCTTTCCCAACGAGACAGCTAACTGTCCCCAGTGACGCCGAAACCCCAGGCTCTCACCTCCCTGCACCATTGTTTCCCGCGTTGATCATTACCAGGATTTAACAAATCCTCTGCTTACCATGTTTTGTGTCATATTTTCATCCGCAAGATTAAGCAGATGCTGCGATTGTAAAATCCAAACTGTAGGGCTACTCAAGGCTGAAAGAGAGACGGTCTCTCGGTTGCGAACCAGGGAAGGAAAAAAGCTTTGGGCACATCTTCAGAGGAATTAAACATTTAGTAGCCATAAACAGACTTCAACCTGCTCTGTTTCAGCCTTTGTGTTGTTTGTGAATAATTAATGTTAATAGGGACAGGTTTGTATACTTTGAATGTGGGACCACAGGTGCGGAGTGACAGGATGAATAACCGGCCGTGATTTTTGCCAAAGCTCGAGGGCCCTTGTCCAGAGTCTTCAGGCTGATGGAAAATATTGTCATCTCTTTGATTCGCAGCATTACTTTCACCGAGAACAAAGCCGGGTGATGAAAAGCTTATGTTGGAGTGAAACGGGCGATGACGGTGCCGCTCCAGAGTCCTGAAAGAAAGAGAAAGGGGGCGAGTCAATGGCAATGCGCGCTTCTGGTTTTGTGCGCAAGTGCTCCATCTAACTCAAATAAAGGGGCCTTTCCAACTTTTAAAGGACCACTTTTTGCCTTTAATAAAGGCTGGACGGCTGTACCCATCAAGCATATGGTGCTAAGGCGCTGGTCTTTTGTGCCCGTGAAGCCCTTGAGATACTAACTTGTGTTCTTTCAGGGATATTTAACTTCTCAAAAGCTCCGACTTTATGCGCCCGTAACAAGTGGTTCTGGCGCGCAAGAGCAGCTTTTCCCATTAAGAAATTCGAGGTGCCTAAGACAGAAGGATTCGCAGGTAAATAACTAGAGGGTATTTCTATTTTTGATATCACACTGTTATATATAATTGCTTTAGAATTCCCACCATGAGAGATGCGTTAACAAACGCGTCACTTGCACATAAACCAACATGACAAAACGTAGACATCCTGGGATTGAGGTGAGTGTGCCTGGACTCAAAGCCCCCTAGAAGGCTAGAAGAAAATAAACTAAGTAATCAGAACTGTCCTCTTTGCGCCCCCCCCCCCCCACACACCATAATAAACGACGTTGTCAAAACCTGACTTGTTGTCATTCATACAACCTATATATGAATTTTCATGAAAAAATATATCCAAATAATTTGTCAAACTACATATTTGAGTAAGTACCTTTGTAAAAAAATTTCATTCTTCGCAGTAACTCTGGTTTTTGATGCATAGCATTCATGCGTAAAAGTCTACGTGAAAGCAGTTTCGTCGTAGTGCTGGTGCGCCTGCGTCTAGGAAGATACATTTACTTTCGGCTGCGTCTCCCTCTAGCAGACATATGTGATGTGCACAGTAAACAGTTATTTGCGCCATCCACGGATTCAACCGAGCATCTAAATATGTATATTCAACGGACTGCGGTGGAAATTTCCTAAATGTAAACATTTCAAGTTTAACATAATCGATTAATTCAATATGTGCAACATACCAATTCCGTTTTACTGGAAATAAAACTACACTAGTCCATTGATTAAATGAAAACGAGGCATTTTTAATACAACTAAAGTCACAGCTTGTTTTAAGGAGAAAATACACTTTACTGTTAAATTGTGCTTATTTCTCCTGCACTTTTATCGTCTACAACGTAAGTTAGAGCATCAGTCGGAACTTAAATACTATTTGGGTTATTACATTTGAAAGGCTGTAAGCAAATGTTCATATCGGCAAAATGAGGGTTGCTGTTGTATTATTTAGCCAGCCGGTCTCCTCTGGTTTCTGAAAACCCCCCTGGTGGACGGAACACGGCGGGTTGACCTCCGCGCCGGAGGACGGGAGATGCGCCTTTCAGTGAATTAGCCATAAAGACGTCTTGCTATGATCTTTGTTGCGACTGAAAGCAATGTGGATATGAGAGGCATTGTGCACAGCTTTTGCGTGCCCCATCATGAAATATTACAGTCTATTCACGAGGAAGTTCTTTTGAAAAAATATGGAAATTAAGCTAAGTTGAATTCAGGGCAGGAAACAAAGAGTATTTAGCCACTTATTGCATTTTGAGAGGAACACTAATGAAATCAGGCCTTCAATAAGTCATGCTTTACTAAATATTCTGTACAAAAGCTCTACCTCACGAACAACACACACACGCACACACACACACACACAGAAAAAATATCCTTTTTTAACTTTAAACACCCCAGAATAACTCAACAAAAAAGTGATAAATTACAAATATGCAAATTTCAGTCACGGCCATTTGTACGTGTGCGTCTCCATCCATCTCTTACATTTTGCGCTGCTGATCCCCGTCGTGCGCTAGAGGACACTCAGCCCGT
>JAUMHF010000009.1:1651173-1665563 GCA_032359275.1 Microctenopoma steveboyesi
AAGATAAAAACTGACTGAAGGAGAGAAGAAATACACAAAAAGAGTTGATAGAGAGCTGAGCTGAACTTCAGCAGAGTTAGAGTGACATTATCACTCTGCAATGGAGAAATCTACGGAATTTAATCGGTCACATAAAACTTAAACTGCTCTAATTAAAAAAGTACAAAAGATATGAAGACGCTGTTTTAGGGGGAAAGAGCTGAAGGTGGCTGGAACCGTTTAAAGTTTGAATGACGTTTCTACGACAAAGTATGGCGACACACTATAAGGGTGAAGGGAGGAAGGGCGATGAAAATACTGCTTCAACTGCCATTTTTTGGCCAAAACATCGAAAAATACAAATTATATAAAAAGTACTGAATACTTTTGATATAACAGAAAATTAATGGAGGCACCCATTACTCTCCACCTCTAAACTGGTCTCAGGCACCTAAAAAATACATTAATAAAGAAGTCAGTTTAGTGGTGGAAAATAATAGGCGCCTCCATTAAAATAAATAGATTTTAATGGCAGGCACTAATTATCATAAATCAGTCAGTAAACACATTTTTCACTTTACTTTCAGCATAGACTTTTGACAATCTGGATGTAATAATCCATTAAATATAAGACGCACTATTATTTTTTCTGAACTTCCAGGGTGTTTGTCCTTTGGTTTTTTGTGTAGCTCAATGCTGGAAGGTTTAAAATCACTCGAAACAAAATACAAAAATATATTGTATTTGATTTTTCATACTTAGAAGGTGTATCAACTAAACGTGTGTGATACTAACTTGAAAGAGCATATTTGTTTTCTGTAGGCGGAACACACGCTGTGTTCATTGTCAGGAGGGGCAGTCACTCCAGAAAGTCAGCTGGATGAATCAACATCTCCTGCAGATACCACTGATAATGACCTACTTCCTGTAAGGCCATGGGGAAGGAGCCAATCACTGCCTGCCTATGCTGACCTGATAATGGTAAACCACTCTAAATTTGCCTTGGGGTCAAAATACTGTAGAGTTTTGTGTTGTTTTGGTGACATACCACTGCACTACCCTTCTAATAACCCCCACAGCAGCTGGGCAACCAGGCAGGCTGGGTGACGGTTCGCAGGGGGCATAGTCAGAAGAAGCCCCCCAAAAGTTTCACCACCAACCTGTTCGCATTTCTAATAAGTTTTCTCCACTCAGCAACACACACTGAGAAAACCACTCTGATTATTGGCAGCTCCATAGTCAGAATGGTGAAATTGGAGATGCCAGCGACCATAGTGAAGTCTGTAGTTTTCTCTGATCACCTTTCCAATCTGATCAGTGGCGATATGTATAGCCGCATGTCGTCATTGACTCGCTGGCTGTCTAGGTGGTGTTCCGATAACAACCTGGGCTATATAGTCAACTGGAAAACATTTTGGCGAAAAAACTGGGCTGCTTAGAAGAGACGGCATCCATCCAACTTTGGACGGTACAGCTCTTACTCTCATATTCTAGGAATATGGCTGAATTTATTAAACCTTCTAAACCTTGATATCTCGGAGTGGAGGCCAGGACGCAGAGATGCTGTCTTGCAGACTGAGTTGCAGTCTGGCAGACTGTGTCTGCTCCCTGTCCATGTAAAATATATAAAAAAACACAAGGAGTGAATGATAAGAACATTTTATAGAACAGAATAAAAACACAACAATTAAATATGGATTATTAAATATCAGATCTCTCTCGTCTAAATCCTTGTTAGTAAATGACTTGATAAGTGACCATCAGATAGACTTATTTAGTCTCACTGAAACCTGGCTGCAGCAGGATGAATATGTCAGTCTGAATGAGTCAACCCCCCCTCAAGCCATATTAATTAACATGTTCCTAGAGTTACAGGTTGGGGTAGAGGAGTAGCAGCATTGAATTTTTTTTCCAGTCCATGGGATTTACTTAGTATGCTTGTAAACCCACACACAATTTTGATCACACCCTCGATCTTATTCTAACTCATGGAGTAGAAATTGATAACTTTATAGTTTCTCCCCTAAATCTTTTGTTGTCAGACCATGTCTTAATAACATATTAATTTACTTGAATGGAGATGACTTCAATGAAGAAAAAAATCCTTTAGAGTAGATGTTTAACTGAAAATACTAGTTAAACTCAAACACAAATTCATATGAATACCGCTTAGCCTGAAAAGGTAGTTTAATAACATATATAAATAATAGATTCCTATTCCTATTCATTTTATTTGTCACATAAATAGTTTGAAAAGAAGGAAAAGAAAGTACAAACCAGGCCACTGGCTAGAACTACATATTATTCCTCATAAATTGAGGCAAATAAGAACAAACCCAGGTTTCTTTTTAGCACAGTAGCCAGGCTAACAAAGAGTTATAGCTCTGTTGAACCTACAATTCCTTTACTTTACTTTACTTTAGTTTGCTTGGCAGACGCTTTTATCCAAAGCGACTTACAAGGAGCTAGCGCTGGGTGTCTGGCTCAGAGACACACCTGGTAGGTGATAGATTAGGAGTCAGACGGTGTTCTAACCCACAACCTTCTTCATCCCAGTTTGACGCTTAACCCATTGAGCTACCAGGCCGCCCTTTATGCGTCAGCAGCGATGACTTCATACATTTCTTTACAAATAAACTTATAACTATTAGAGAAAAAAATGATCAGATCCTTCCTGTAATTGCCATGGACAGACACACTTGTTAGAGATGGATCAGGTGACTCTGAACCATCTCTTAGTCATGCTCCTATATTAGTCTTATGGGTGACCTTATATCACACTGAGCTCCTCTTTTCCTCTGTCCACTTTTTGACATCATTGCATGTTATTAACTTTGTTTCTTTTCTCTCCCCTAGTTTTGCTTTGTCCTCTATCTCTCTCTCTGTCTGTATCTTTTCTCAGGTATCCTCAACCTTGGAGCTGTAGTTGCTGGACCAGCCAACCTGATCAGTACTGCTGTTCCTTGTTGTTGTATTGATCTCTGTTACCTGCTGTTGTTTTCTCTGTCCTCTCTCTCTCTGAGAGAGAGAAAGAGAGAGAATGAGAGAGAGAGAGAGAGAGAGAGAGAGAGAGAGAGAGAAAGAAGAAGAGGAGCTCAGTGTATCAGGAAAGTCCCCCAGCAGATTAAATCTATAGCAGCATTACTAGGAGATGGTTCAGAGTCACCTGATACATCTCTAACTAAAAGCTTTATTAAAAAAACTTAACAAGGTAGAGAGGTAGAGGGTGTCTGTTTCCCAAACTGTAACTGGGAGATGGTTCCACAGGCGAGGAGTTTGATAGCTAAAGGGTAGGCCTCCTATTGATGTTCCACTACAACTCTGAGTTAATGCTGGATTGAGATTTAATTTTTATCACAAATGACAGCTCTCCAGTTTTTGTTGGTGTTTACAGTTAAACTGAGGACATTTCTATTTAGTTAAATGTAAATTTTATTTAAATTTTTAAATGATAACTTAGAGCCTATACTAAGAGCTTACAAGGGAAATTCATTGTAATTTGCACAGCACTAACGCAATAACAAGAATCAACAATATGTAACATTGACATTATTCTCAGTTAAGTCCCCATTTAATGACAAAAGGTCATTACTGTTCACCTTGTAAAGAGTGGTAAAGTGTTAGAGTTTACAGTCATCTTCAAATAAGAAGCCTCAAATTAACTGCTTCAGGAAAAAAAGAAATTCATTTCTTTATTTACAAGTAGAAAAATAATAAACATTTGCTTCAGTCACAGAGTTCAGCATTTGGAATAATTCAACAGATGGCTGTTAACATTGTTAACATTACCAAACATTAGTAGGTCTATTAATAAACTAACTGTTGTTAAACGATTGAATTGGATTTTTATCTCCTCTGTTCCTGACATATACTTGGAGAGTATGAATGAGGAAATTGTTGTTATGTTGGTCAGCTTCTGCAGAGTGAGCAGGAGTCAGAAAGAAGCTCAGGCTTTGTTGATGCAAAGCTTCCAGCATTATGTAAGTTACCACAGTGAGTGAGGGCTAATGTGCTCTCTGTTCATGGGGTTTAACAAAATTTTGGAATACCCCTTGGTTTGCTGTTTGCACACCCTCATATTTATAGTTCAGTCCATAAAATACCTAACACACTTGTTGGCTTGTGTACACTACTAATTTACTTTCACGCTAAAACACCTGGGATGTACCAGCAATAACACAAATTCAGTTGTTTGCAGCCCTCTGACTATCTTTGTCTCTCTCTCTCCATGGATCAGAGAGTCAGCTGCTCATCTTTCTGCAATAATCTAGCAGGCAGCAGAGAAGCAGATGATAGTGAGAACAGCTCACCAAAGGTAGCTTCATTTCTACGAAACAGCTCTCATCATACACTGCAATTAATTATACACGGACAATTAGGATGATAATTATTTTGCTAGTGCAAAACATACAACTAAATATTTTTGGTAATTTGAATTGTATGACCACACGATGAACCAATTAGTTTTAGGACTACAATCCAGTATTGGATAAGTAACTAACAATTAAGATGCAAACATTGTTGTTATGTTCCACAGATGTACAGGTCTGACATAGAGGATGACCCAGAGGAGAGGGACATCAGCAGTGAAGGGGCAGCAGAGAAGGGGAAGAAGGAGACCACTGTTAATGCAAACCCCTTCAGCCAGCTAGACTTCTACCAAACGGATCCTTTTGCTCACTGTCAGAGTGACCGTATGTATCAGACATAGAGCCTGAAACAGATTTCATGGTTTTCCAAACTTTCCCATACTAATGCTCTGGTGAACTCTAAATAAATATAAACACACATGCACACACACACCCATCACAAAAGAAAGCTCAACTCAACATCACATCTGTTCTTGTTTCAGAATTATTAATCGAGTACACAAATAACTAAACCGTGCGCACGGATTACTAAATTCTGAGTATGGATTGCTTTATCAAGTCATTAAGAATGAACTGTTTCTTTTCACTGGACTACATCTGATCGTCAGACTGTTGTACACTCAATACCATTCCAGTTACATCCCGAACTGAATGTGTAAGCTTAAACTAACACAGTGTTCCTTCACATAATGTTGTAGCAGAAATCTGCTACCTGAAGGTCATTAATTAAAACCATGTTTTGTTGGGAAGGTTTATTCAGACACAGATGAGCAAACAGTCCCAAAAATTACATTGGTAATAAGTTTGGTGCTCGCTGATGTCCAACAGACAGACAGCTGAGCGCAGACGCAAACCCCAACCGTTAGATCTCTCTTTATTCAGAAATATGTGATTTACCATTACATCCTGATCTACCAACAGAATTCAACAACTAGACCTTAGCTACATCTGTGAATAAAACTGTTTCTGTCCAAGTCACTGTGCGTAAACACAACCTAAAGGACATTTCTGCACATGCTGTTTAAGCTAACAGATGCAGTGCAGTGACTGTAATGTTGTTAGTGCTGTAATGTTAGAGATACTGAGTGTATAACAGTCGATCAGACTGTCCAGTGAGCAGAAATAGTTCACCTGTACACTATGATGATTTTGTGACTATTTGAGTTGCAAGAGAGGAACACCGGGGTCATTTATAACTTGATGAAGTAATCTGTGCTCTCAATTTAGTAAACTGTGCTGTAGTTTTTTAAAAATCTGTCTGTTCAAAGGATTTGTTTGCTGTTGTTGACAGCCAACAACTCTCTTAATTAATTTACCACACCTTTTTAGGAACATGTTGTGATTTTTCAATGTGTTTTTAACTTGATTTGTAGATGAACTTTTCAATGAAGATCTGTTCCCCAATACTGACTCATCTGGTGAGTAATTCTGTGCTATTTCAGAAGTGTTAAGAGAAAAATAAAGTGTGACCAGTCAGATTTTTAAATTATTATTTAATGTAAATAAATATATAATGTACAGTTGCACTGAAAATTATTGAACCCTGTCAAAATGTATATTAACAGAATATACTTATCTGTTTTCAGTGAACAGATTAAAAAAGAACAAATATCTCAACACCACTGATCTCTTAAGTGGTTCCTCCAAATACAGCACAAATTCAGACTTGTAATGACTACTGCAGTCCTTTTGTGTTGAATTTTAAATATTAGTTGAGTTGAGCTATTTATATTGCCTAAACTGCTTATCAGCTTACTTGATGTGTTCATTGCAAACAGTGGAAAGTTTGAACACATTGCTTAAACACCTAATGTGCAAGGGGAATAATTTTGATTACAGCTGTTTATTTGTAATCCACTACAATTTAGAGACATATATCTTATGTTGCACACTATACATTCAATTGCCCATAGTAATTAAAACACAAATGCATTAGTTGCAATGGATTGCTAAAGCTCAGGTTTTCATCTTATTGTTCCAAATTATCAAATAACTTTATGACTTTATCCCATTTTATCCAGCATGTCACTAAGTTTTTTTTTTTACCTGACCTATCTGTCAGATGGATTTACCTCAGACCCCTTCAAAGGCAGCAACCCCTTTGCAGCAGATATTTTGTTTCCAGAGGTGAATACCGGCACTGATGATGGGGCAGCAAATGTCTGTGACGAGATTGACACCAGTCTGTCTTGTACTGAAAACAAAGCGTCAACAGGAACTCAGTGCTTTGAATCGGAGTTCCCAGATGAAGACAGTGACATAGAGATTAGCTATAGTTGTGAGAACCTTAACACCAAAGCTGTTGTTGATGATTCTCATGGATTTAAACCCATTGAGAGCTCATTAGAGGAGCTAGGACCAGAGCCCATCCATGGCTGGAGGTCTCATGGTCAGTATTCTGTAGAATCAGATCCTAATGGGTATGAGATGGACCTTGGTGCTGTTTCCCCTCCCTCTGACATAGAAGAAAAAAGTCTGGGATCTTTAGCTGAAAAGGCTACAGCAAGACTGGAACAAGGTAATTTACACTCAAAGTAGTTTTTCCACACTTTTCCAATATTACTGTACATTAATCTATATTATAGATTTTGTTCTAACATATTTTTCATGCATTTATATTTATTGTTTATAGTATGTGGACTAGCCATATGCCATCCAGTAACAAGGTCCTCCAGATCATGATCAAATGGCAAAAATTCTGACTTCCCCTTGTGGAGATAACATACGAGTTAAGACTTTATCTATCGCAGATGGAAAGTGTTTTGCCTTCTAACAGCCACTCTCAGTTCAAAAAGAAAGAAATGAACCATTACAAGGAATAAAGATGAGCAGAAGATGAATACACAAAGCACAGAATATACAAAAATTTGAAACTTGATATTGCCTTGCCACATAACTTGTTGTGGGTTTTGATTTAAATTTTCACAAACTGCACTTTGTGTACTTATTGCCTAATATTTAAATGTGTTTGATGATCTAAATCATTTGTATGCAAAAACATGAAGAACTGAGAAGGGGACAAATACTTTTTAATGGTACTGTCTGGAAATTTGATAATTATGTCAGACTAGAATTTGTATAATTTATTATTATTATTATTAATTTCTTGCTATTTGGCTCCTGAAATGGCTTAAACTTCTAGTCTTAACCCCTTACTTTTTTTTCTCCTAGGTCTGTGTTCTGGTTTAGCTTGCATGGTGCCTGAAATTGGAAAACAAGAGATGTGGGAAACAGATAGGACTCATGACACTGAGCAAACTGAGACAGAACAATGGGTTAACAGCACTAAGGAGGATGCACAAAACCCTGCAACTCCTCAAAACTCACTAGACTTTCCAAACTCATCAGATCAACACAGAGAGCTGATCTTTGAATTCAGCTATGAGCTAAGCAGTCAAACTTCTTTTGATCCATATGGATTTAAACTCAGTCCAGAACATTCTAGTCATACCCTCTTAGACCCTGATGAAGCTGGACTGAGCCAAGAACCTACTGAAAATGATCCATATGAGTTTGACATTACTTCTTCTCAGATTGTACGGGATTCTGACCCTTATGGCTTTAAGCTAAGTCCTGAAGAGGAGAACCAAGAAGTACTGGAATACCATGAGAACCAGGAGGCAATGGACCTATGCAGCTACGACAACAATAAACAAATAGAACCCCCCAACTATAACAACCAGGAAGTCCTAGAACCTTATACCTATGAAAACCAAGAAGTACTTGAACATTGTAGTCAAGATCATAATGAACTGCTGGATTTGTACCACAATGGAAATCAACAAGTGTTAGAATTGTCTAGCTTTGACAACAGGGAGTTAGCCAGCAATGAAAACAAGGAAATCCTGGTTCTCTATATTGATAATCAAGAAACGGTTAAACCTTGTAGCAATATCAGCAATGAGGAACTACTTGAACCTTGTGGTAACCAAGAAGTGCTGGAACTGTGTAGCCATGGCACTTGGGAACTGCTGGATTTCTCCTGTCCTGAAAATCAGGAAGTGCTGGATTTTGATTGCCGTGGCAACCAAGACCCACAGCATTTTATTCACAAAGAAAATCTGCCAGTTTTAGGTAGCCATGACAATCAGGAAGTCATGCCACTTGGTGGCTATGAAAATCAGAAATTGTTAGGCTTAGGAAACCATGACAACCATGAGGTTCTGGACTTGTTGAATAAGGAAGTTTTCCCTGAAGCAAACAATAACAAATGCATTGTGAAACCACAGTTTGATGTCAGACCTATGAATTACAGTTCAGACAGTCCAGACAGTGATGTGGCATCAGAAGACCTGCTTGGACTGGAATTCAACAGCAGCATCGACACTACAAGTACCACAAACACCAGTACTGCTGACAGTTTTAACATTACCATCAGTAGCATGTCTGCCAACCAGGATCTGGCTACATCTAATTCTTCCAGCAGAGACAATTTGCTTGAAGATGATCTGAGTTTAGTGTTTGGGGCTGGAGGATACATTAGTTGTCCTGATGTAGCTGATGACTTAGAGCCCCTGGACAGGAGACAGCCAAACTCAATCACAGAGCCAGTACAACCGGTCAAACCAGTTAGGCCTCCTCGGCCCTCTCTCAGCGTAAGTTGTAATTCACACAAAAATTGGGCCACATTCAAATCATATTAATTTGACTTTACTAGTTTTGTTTTTGGTTTTCCATAGCTTTAAAGTTTTAAATCAAGTATAACACTGAAATGCCTCTGATTATTTTTTTCTAGGATGAAAACAAGCTACAGTGAGATAAGTTATCAAATTTGAACAGTCTGCATTGTATGGTTTATGACCATATTTTTTTTAGAAAAGCCCTAAAACCTACAGTCAGGTTATCTTGACATAGTCTTTCTAACAGAGAGCTGGTGTTGTCATCTTTAAGATTTATTTAGATCTTATTTTTATTATAACATTCCTTAATAACCTAATTTAAGTGTTATTTGGAAAAAAATAATAATTCTTGAAGTAGTCAGGATACTGGGTCTCTACCAGCTTGTTGCAAGTCATGTATTTATTTATTAAGGTTAAGTATCTTTTTGAAGGTGAACATGATGAAGACATTAATCACACCGTATAGGTGAAGCTGAAAAAGCATGCTTGGAACTCCTCCCACACCTAGATGTCAGGTGCTCTGTTGGATGAATGCCATGAAATATATGTTTCTAAATATGATTGGCTGAACACGCCTGAGCCAGGTAATAAAAATATCCTGCTGAAGCTGTAAGTTCAAGGATTTTTGGAAGACAAACGAGGCTGCTGCTCTCTAGGACTATGCTTGGCTACCCCTGCTCTAGCCCCTTGTGCTAATTCTAACAATCACAACTAAACAACCATCAACTTAACCCTAGCTTTATATATATATATACGTATATACCTACATATATTTAATGGAGCCATACATTACAGATGTAGACTAGTCAAATCTGTGATTGATAGAGTACCAAAATACACTAATGTCTACTTATATAATATTATTGTTTATACATTGGTCCCTCATTAATAGCAGAAGTTAAATTCCAAAAATAACCTAAAATATTTGAAATCCGCGAAGTAGTCAGCTTTATTTTTTACAATTATTATAGATGTTATAAGGCTGTAAAACTCCTCACTACACACTATACACTTTTCTGAGATGTTAACATTTTCACACTTCTCTCTCTTGTTCAAACACTCAAAGTTCAAACCTTTTCGAAACACTGCCTGTGATCGAAGATTTATGTAAATTTGGCAAGCTGAATAAACTCAGTACTGTACAGGAGACACTCCACGGAGGAGATTGATTGACAATGGTCAACAGCCAATCAGGACGCAGAACACAATGCACTAATCAGGGTACAGAACACAATTCTCTGTAAAAAAAAAAAAAAAAAGCATGCAAAATTACACAAAAAAAAATCTGTGAGACCACGTTATAGCGAGGGACCACTGTACTAAAAGAGCCCTGAAAGAAGAATGTCAGATAAATTAATTTAATGCATAAGTGTGCTTGGATATGGACTGACTGAGATTGTTTGTGATGTGTTTTTGTTGTCTTTACCCAAATGTTAACCCAAAGCTTTAATTTTTTTAATTATTGTGACACCAATTTAGATTTCAAGTTATTTCTATTTGCTTTATGGTGATCACCAAACTGTCAATGTCTTTCATGTTTGTTTTAGGCTAAGGGGAAGACTCAGTCCCAGATTCAGGCCATCGACCTGAAGTGATATATGTTGAGCCAACAGTCATGTGGGAGTTGTCACCAAGGTTCCCATTACAGCAATGTAACAGAAGATACAAAGAGAATGGGAAGTAAAAGAATGGGGAAAAAGGAGGATGCTGACTGAAAAAGTCAAGTGAGATATCATTCTGCTGTTAATTATGGCAATAAATCTAGTTTGAGATGTTTTTATCTTTGGAGGTTTCCATGGAAAATAATAAAGTCAGAAGGATGACATAACAAGATTGCAAACCTACAATGTACCATGGGACCAGCTGACTTCCCCAGATTCAATAAATACAGTCAAGGGACATGCTGGTATATGGCTTCATCCTCTGTGCAGTAGTTTATTAAAATCAAAGTTAGGACTATGTGAAAATGGTTCAACGTGCTTTGAGGGTTGGCTTGTGTAAAGTATATTATACCCTTTTTATTCCTAGATTATTCATGTCAATCAAAAAACTGACAGTGAGGTAGATTTTATGTGTTCTTTATTCTCAATATCACCTGTCACGCACTCCTATGGACCGAATGTCTAAGCTATTCTATCCTTTGCTACAGTTTTGACAGTGAAAATAATCCCACTTATTTTGAGTTCAGTCTAGTGTTGGAACGTGTGTAATAACTGTCAAATAGATACAATGTATATAACTAATATAGTCTGCTATGTGGTTTTAGGATAATCTAGTCAATTAGTTTTAGGTGTTAGTTTGATGCAAGCTGTAAAGAAAGGGTGTGGTCGGGTTGTAAAGTAAATGCATTTGCATTCTATTTGCAGTATAGCATGCCCAATATTTTCATCCGTCATCTGTTACATTAAGGTGCTGTGTTCACTGCCATCAGAGGCTTAACATTCCAAACCTGTTTCTACCCTTACTATAGCATTACATATAATAACACATAAAAACACTACACTCATCACTCACATTACATCACTGGAAGTCAGCAAAAACAAGGGTTCAAATTTACCACATTGCATTTTACCACACAAATGTTGTTCCATCCATAGGTCTTTAGACAGACTGCAGTCCGTGTCCTGAGCCAGAGTTGG
Organism: Microctenopoma steveboyesi; assembly: GCA_032359275.1. Taxonomy (NCBI): domain Eukaryota; kingdom Metazoa; phylum Chordata; class Actinopteri; order Anabantiformes; family Anabantidae; genus Microctenopoma; species Microctenopoma steveboyesi. Next base: position 1,662,781 of record JAUMHF010000009.1, read on the forward strand.
AACCAGCTTGTTATTAAGTTTTGTTCAGTTTGGGCAGAAATCAAAATAACACTGCTTCTCAGAGAAAGGCACATCCTAGACAGTGCAGTACGGTGAGGTGCATGACTTGCGAGGCACTGACTTACAAGTCTGATGTCTGATGTACAAATATATAAACCCAAAATAGAAGCTTATATTTCAATAGGTAAAATTCGGGTGACCATTCTCATACTTTATTGAAGCAGATAAGAGTTGGTCTTCCTCTCTCTAATATCTCCTTTTTTGACTGAAAATTCAGTTTAGAAAAATCTGTTATTCAAATGAATATCTGTTTTAAGATATAATCTTTCATATGGTTGGAACGCATTTAACTGAGTTTACTCTGCGTAAATACCCATGACCCATTGTGTTTATGGTGCTCAGCAATGCCCCCTATCAGTGCTCCACAGAACTCTCTGCCTCATCCTATGCATTTTCACTGCATTTGTGACTTTATGAAAGATTAAATATGTCAGACACATTTATTAAATACAATAGGCAGACCATGGAATGTCAGCATGTGTAGTACGTGTGTGATCAATGTATATTCAATGTTAATATTAGTGATATAAAGAGGAATAGGCATGCGCTAACTACATGCGTCAGTGAGTGTGGCATATCTCATCACTGCCTCACCTCGCCCTTTCTTTATTTATTTGAACAGAAAATGCGGAAATTTAGCCATTTTTACCATAAAGATGTTTAAATTATACAGAAGACAAATGACTGAACAGTTGCATGGACAAGTTATCAATGTTAGTATTTTACTTGCCATAATGACATGTAAAGCACTACCTCACTTTTCTATGTTGATTGCACATCACTGTTGAGGGCACTAATATGTTGATTCATACATGAGTTATATATATATATATATATATATATATATAGTATACAGTTCAAATGCAAGGAAGTAATAAGTATAAATGTATGCACATGCAGATGTCAAACTGCAACTTTAAAAGCCAATTACTGATTTTCAAGACAATTTTAACTTTAATAGTTTTAACAGACCAAGTGCATAGGCACAAGCATTGCAGCATACTGTTTTGCAGTCTCTCTCTTTGTAATGTCTTTATCTTTCTTTAACTTATTTACATTTTTTCTGTTTTTCAATAAATAGTTTAGTTAATGAAGTCCTGCCCTCTCAATTTATTTTGTTTGAGAGAATTTTTCTCCCCATCCACCGTACTTGCAATTATACTTCTAACTATGCTTCTACGTAAGACTGGTGCACAGCAGCGCCACGTTAGACATTTTGACAGCGAACGTGCTGCTCCCGCTAAATGCAACCTTGTCTTTTGTATCATGAAAGCATCGTAAAGCTGGAGAACATTTTTACAGAGGGTAGGCTCATATGTTTCCCTATAAACATGGCTTCATGATAGAATTCCAGATACCAGTGTGAACATGGACGGTTTCAACACTGTGCAGCCGAACAGGAGGAAGAACTAGAAAGTTCCTGGAGAAACTTTGAAGGTGCCTGCCACTGAACCCTAAAGCCGTCTTGCTAATCAGAAAACAGGATTTACTGAACAGAGTCATTTTGATGTATATTATGTGTGATAGAATACCATGTCTGTAATGTGAGCTCATACTGTGTTGTTTTTGGCAATTAGCATTGTCATGGTAACTCAGAATGCCAACAAAACTACAATAGGGGGCATGTCATGATGTATGATGATGTAATGTATAACATGCTTGATAGAATTGTGAAGCATCTCGTGTGTGGTTTATGGCTTTTTATGTTGCCATGGTAACGCCACACTCCACAAAACAATGACAGAACAACCTGATATCAAAGTCATTGACATGTAAAGCTGAAATAAATTTAAAAAATAAATATGAAAAATGTGTCAGATATCTAATATAGATGAATTAAAGTCAGATATACATACATGTGTTTTGTAACAACTGTATTTTAATTTTAATGGCATTGTAAGTAAATGTAAGGCTTACAGAACTCAAGGTCTAAAAGAACTTTTATCTGCCACTCTGTGATTAGTGTTACACATGCACACATCTGAACAGCACCAACATCTACTTGTTACCACATGGGACCAACAATAATTATCCATAAACCAGCGTGTCTATCATTTAATTCACTTGAATATATGTTTAAACATCTGTTAAAAACATCTGTTACAAACTGACATTTAGAAGGGAATATCTCTGCCCTGCTATTCCATGACAGTGGATCACAGACAGCACTACAGCTTTCAAATAAGATAGCATATTGTTTCTTTAAATATTGAAGCAACCTGTAGGATTTCTAAAGTGATGGAGTACAGAAATTTAATTGGATTCAGTCGTGTGTATGAATGTTGAATCTGTCCATCAAAAAACCACACATAACTTTAAAATGCAGTGTCAGGATATGAATTATTTACATTTGGACATCTTATATATTTTAAGTGCTGTATCACTAAACACACAGGCTTATGGCCACATAAATATAATCACAGCAATATAATACACTTCTACTGCATTCACAATGCAATTCGAAGCAAAATCACAGCAATATAAAGTTACCATTGTGGTGGAAAATTATTATTCAGACACTATAAGTATGATGAAAACCTTAATGTTCTGTGAAGGATGTTTTCTTCCTCAATAACTTAGTTATCCATGTGCTTCCTATATTCGTCTTGACCCATGTCCCTGTGCCATGTTTTGTCTATTGCCATATCGAAGATAGTTGGCTCCACGTAGGCAGATTCCAGTGGAGCCCAGACTGACTGTCTCTCTGTCCCTCCACTGTTTCA
>JAUMHF010000009.1:1678278-1689627 GCA_032359275.1 Microctenopoma steveboyesi
AGAGTCTAGAAATCTCACAGTCTAGAAATAAATGTGTAAATCAACTTAACAGACAGGAGCAGCAAGGAGCAGCAAAAAAATCCGTGTCGACACAGCCCCCTGTTAAAATAATATATATTAGGTATATTATTGTACATATTATGTACATATACAACATTTATATAATGCACTGCACCTCTGCCTTGGTATGCTGTAAACTGTGATCTGAGTGTATTTGAGTCTTTTGGCTTTTCCTGGTATTGTGCATGATATCACATCCTAACTCCACTTTTATTAGATGTTATCCTTCTTTTGCCTATTTCAGAATGTGCAGGGTGCTGAGGGGAGAGGTGACGGTGGAGCGGCAACAGGGTCTACTCTTTCCTTACCCACTCATCCACATCATTGCCCTGAAAAACACTCTCTATTTTCTGCTTTCCTTTTTGTCACTGTTCAATCCATTTATCTGTGGTCAAAAGCACCTAAGCACAACAGTAGTGACATCTTAAGAGTCAAATTACGTAAATTTGGTTGTAAAGCTGCAATAGACAAAGTTTATCCTATTTAGATTATAGAGCTGTATATTTAGCTTAAGTACTTCACCAACCCAGGCCAGGGTCTTGCAAGGTCCCACAGGATGAAGATGGTCAGAAGCTTCATCTCCTTCTAGACTTTTACTGCTCCACCTTGTCTTCATGTGTTGGGGGTCCTCTTGTGCCCCCGTCCTCTGTCAACCTCCCCGAACCATCTGCCACCACGGCCGGCCACCCCAGTCGCCTTGTTGCCATGCCAACAGAGTCATTGGCTCCAGCCCTGCCAGATAGCAAGGCCTGTGGCCCCACAACACCCTTCAGTTCTACCGTTCCCCTCCGCATTCTCAACAAGGGTCCTGACTACTTCAGAAGACAAGTATGTATGTTATTATTACTTTTTGCTAAATCAAATGTGGTATTTCCCTAGTGGTGTATCCAGGTGAACCTATCTGGATGTACAGTCATGGCAACTGGTCTTTTTTCCTGTTAAATAAGCTAAAGAAAGAAGTCCCGTTGCCATGACTCAACATCCATCCTCATGTATTCATACTGATCCATGATCATGCAATAAATAGACCCGATGCCATAGTAGGAGAAATATCTCCATATAATGATGCTTGTTCCACCATATTTTACTTGCTTCACAATGAACTGTGGTTTAAATACATTGTTTGGGGGGTCATCTAACCCAGTGGTTCCCAACCTTTTTCCCAAGGGACCCCTATTTTTCTAGAGAATTGTTCGATGACAGACTTGAGAAAACCCTCTGGAATGAAGGGGGTGAACATTGTCACGAAACCAAACAAGTCCAGTTGCTGTGAATCTTGAATCTACCTTCCTTCTTTTGCCTTCAGGGGTGCTGACTTTATTATATACCTTGTTCTGGTCACAATTAGAAACCATAATGTTATGAGATGTTTACCACTATCTGTAATCCTAGAAATAGGAATAAGAAAACATAAGAAGTGAGTGATGCTGTATTAACTGCAGCACCACTGTACAATGTTGTTTCTGGAAGAAAGTCCTCCAGGACATCACCAGCCTCAAGTGCAATGCAGTGATTAAGTTAATTATTCATTCTCTATGGACATATGGGATCACTAGCTTAACAAAACCTTTTAAAATAATCTATCTTTTTACATATGATACATATAATTCTGTGGTTTAAAGACAACAAAGGACTTTGGCATCTAGATGCTGAATATAGTGCCCAGTCTTGGTGGTGGCTCTGTGTGTTGTGTTAACTGTTTGCTCCTTGGATTGCAATTAGTTCTATGCCTATACCAAACTAGTTTAGCAGGCCCTGACTAGACCTTCTTGATCTACACTCCCCTGTGTGTGAAATACTAACACTGCATTTCTCACACTATGTTGTATTGTGTAATCATTCACAAATACAGTTAAAATTTTCTTGACCATTGGAGTAACAACTGCACTCACCCCACTGGACAACATAGTGTAGCTTTATCTCAAATTCTCATCTTAGATTGTTTAGCACTATCTAACACCTCCTAGGAGTTCTCATATGTAATATCACACAACCATCAGGGCTCCTAGACTTATGGAACAAATTGTATCAGTTCATTCTTAATGTTAATGAGTCATAAGGTAAGGTGTTGACTTAAATATGAATTTTATGTTTATGTTTTGTTTTAGGTGGAACCTAACCCAAAGCGCCTCAGTGCTGTGGAGAGACTAGAAGCTGATAAAGCCAAGTATGTGAAAAGCCAGGAAGTTATTAATGCCAAGCAGGAGCCAATCAAACCACCTGTACTGGCAAAACCTCCTGTCAGCCACACTCTCCTGGCGAAGAGAACTTCTGGCATTGGTGGAGGAGTTAATAGGGACAGGGTACCGTTTAAAGCATCCAATAACAATGCCAAGTCAGACACATGTGCAGCAAGCAGCACCAGCTGCAAACGGGAAAATTTGAACCTGGAGATCCTAAAAAACCTGTTAAACTCTTCGTCATCTTCAGGAGCAGGATCTGAAGGACTAGGGCGTGGAGCTAAAAGTGCTGTGCTGATGAGGTCATCAGGGGGAATGGCCAGGAGTTGGACACCATCAGGGTATATTAATATGCTATGCTTTTGTATTGTGTGATCTATACATAATTGTTATATAGTATTATGTCCATTATCTCTTTAGCATGTAGACAGTGATTCTCTGTTTTGTTTGTCTTCCTTTCACTTGTGAACATCACCTTGTATATCTTTACCAAAACAGACATCAACCAAGACTGAATTTTATCCTATTACCTTATTCTAATGCATGATATATATCATATTTTTCCTTTTAGGTTGCCGTTAACCTACCGATCTACAATGACACTTAATGAGCAAGCACGAGACTCGGCTCCCAGTCCAAGTACCTCACACTCCCTCCGATCCTTCTCCCATTCTCTTAAGGTACCACCAATTAACAGCGGAGGACACTGCAGTCCACAACATGGAGGAAACCTGAACCTTAGCAGACAAGTCCTGAATGAAAGAGGAGGTGAAGGAAGGAAAATTGATCGCTCACGCTCTCCACTACCACCTTTGCTTACCTCCCACTCTTCATCTGACCTTCTGCGTCTGTGCAATGGCAAGCCTCTCCGGACTGCCCGATCCAGCAGCTCTTCAGCTCCACCCCTCCCTCCAAAACCTAACCCTGCCACTCTCCCTCCTCCAGCTCTTTCCTTCTCAATGCCTCCCCCTCGTAATTCTTCGTCTCCCTTGCTCTGTGACATCACTGCTCCTCAATCACTACCTTGTGATTTTGAAAACCCTTCCAATGCTTCAGTTGATCCCAGCTTGGAACTTGGACTTGGTTCATCTGTGGCTCGTCGCTCCTCACTACACCGATCTAAATCAGACCTGTCGGACCGTTTTGCCCGTGCTGGAGCTGATGTGGAACGATTTTTTAATTACTGTGGTCTAGACCCTGAGGAGCTAGAGGCAGTTGGTCCAGAGAACTTTGTTCGTGCCAACTCAGATATTGTCAGCCTGAACTTCCGATCAGCTTCTATGATCTCTTCAGACTGTGACCAGTCACGGCGATCCTCCAATGAAGGGTTGTCAGATGGGGACAATGAGGAGGACGAAGAAGCTGGAGAGCGTGTACCATATGGCATCTCGGCTGTAGAGCGGAATGCGAGAGTTATTAAGTGGCTATACAGTATCAAACAGGCAAAAGAGACGCAAAAGGTTTCACATGTTTAGGGCAAGCACCATATACAAACTGCCTTGTGTGTTAGAATGAACCAGAAATTCTCATAGGTTTAATAAGTTCTATCGCAATTGGAATACCTGGATGTATGGATGGATGGAAGGAAGAGAAAATCTGACAGGCTCAACATAGACTTGGTGAGAAAATTATTTAGAAGTTGATGAAGATATAAGGAAAAAGACATCCTCCTATTTCCAGAATAACATGAACACAAAAGAAAATAAGTGAATAAAAGTTTCAGTTACCCAAACAAACATGAGACACTGGAGAACTAAGTCTGAGTTTGTTTAAAAAAAGGAACCATAGCATGACAAATTCACTACAGATGACTGCATGGAGTTCTCGTAAAGGACATTTTGGCTTGTTAAACTTATTTTGACTATCTTTTCATTTTTGGGTACACTGGTTACAGACCTCTGAATCATCAACCATATTTCTTATCTGTTTAGTTCAAATAAGCCTGGTTCTCTTGTCATTCACAGCTGATTCCCAAATAGCAGAAACCATCAACTCAAAGATTGCTATGAAGCACTCCACTCCACCACTCCAACCAATATCCCCTCTGTTCAACCTTTTTCTGGCACTCTCTTAGCAGCTCCTGAGGAGCTAAGAGTACAGCAGACCACCAAAATGGCATCGCCAAGGCAGTCTATGTGTTGGCTCTACAGAAAAAGAAATCGGCAATCTGTTTTCTTTTTTTTTTTTCTTGCCTACCACTATCAGGCAGAGGAAGTCTGCCTACAGTGAAACTGGCATTCTAATAATTACACTGAGAGTCTCAGTCATTTTAGATTGCACATAGTACAGATTAGTAATACAACTACAACATTGAAATAGCATTAGATGTGTTAAATTTTACGAGATGTTTGCGATTTTAAGTCAGTAAAACAAAAAACCTGTAACGTGTCTTTAATGAGATGTGTGTGTGGAGTGATACATGTGATATAATGGAGATGCTTGTCTGTTCTCAGAGAAGGGTCAATCTAAAAAAGCATTATATATGTATTGGCATTTAAATTAGCCTATTTACTAAATTGATTGTAATGATAAGCTAACCTAACAGCTGGCTAGGTGAGACTGTGCCTCTTCAAAATAAGCATGCAAATGCCTTTTCAGATATTCTTACATTTTGTGCAATAGCTGACACTGGTTACTTTTAGCTACAGTATTGATTGAACAAGGTGGATGAACAGGAGCCTGTGATTAGCTATGCATTATATTGGCCAGTGCAACACTTCAAATGTTACCTGACCTTAAAATTTGCTTAACTGTGCCGGTGTATTTTGGTGGCAAGAGCAGTGTTCACTTTGCACAGCTGAAATAAGAGGAACCAACAACTGGATGATTGTGCAGAGAAATCAAACTTGTCAGAAAATCTCTCTGTTGACTCTAGTGATTTTTATCTGCAAGATCAAGCTAAATTTTAGTAGCAAGTGTACAAAAATTTAATTAAAATTATAAAAAAATGAATGACAGTTAAAGATTTAAATAAGTGTTCCTTACCCAAACAACAGATAACTCCAGGTTTGTTGCACTTATGTTACTGTAAGACAATCAGCTAACAGCTTTACATTTATCAACGGTTCTGGTGTCAAATTTATATTGACAGTTGAACAGTAGCTTGATAAAAAAAAACTAGAAGAGCAACAACCTTATATCATTTAACTCATAGTTTCTGTGCAAATTGAAACCTGTTACTGGTTTATCAGAGTTACAAGTCAAAATGTCTACTTTAAGAAATATGCAATGAAAATACAAACACAAAGATTGCTTTCCTTGAGCTTAAACTAAAGTTAAGCTAAAATTTGTAAATAAAAAGATAGTCTGTGTGGAGTAACCTGAAACAGGAGCCTAGTTGGTTTTGGAAAGAGGAAAGAAGAAACCAACAAAACATTTTTTTTGTTCTGTCATGATTTTTAAGACATAACTGATCGGTATTGGTGCTGTCTTACGGTGGACATTTGTTCAGTTCAGATGTTCACCCATTTAGTTTTATTAGGACTGTGGAAACTAGCTAGGCAGTCTTGCCAAGTGCTTCTCACTATACATTTTACAGTCGTGAGTCGTCAGTTTCTTTATGTACATTTTGCTAACTGGTTTAGTGAACAAGAACAACTTTGGTTAATTAAGTGAGTTTCACTCTTTGTAATTCTGATCTTAGATATTAGTGTGCTTTTTAGAAAGACAAAAATTCATCAGACTGAGAGTGTTCCTACACATACACTAATGAGCCAAACATTCTGGCTATACCAAATAATATTAGGAATTTTGTCAAGGTCTGGAATGTATTAGACATTAAAATAACTATCAGTTCTCACAGTCAGTGTGTCAGATGTTAAATACACAGACCATTTCCAAACTAAAAGTCATGGAATCTCTTTGCTTAGCATTGGTGGAACCTACCATATTGGGGGACAAACCATGAACAGGTGACAGGGTGCAGAACGATACACAATTTACATTTACAGGACTTTAATACTCTATTGCTAGTATCTTGTTACCATGTACCAGACTTCATTCTTATAGTGTCCTTGCCTTGGTGAGCTAAAGCTGTTTATTAAGGACCATCATCTTATTAGGCAAAAGTGGTCTTAATATTTTATTCAGTGTATATAATCTAGGAGATGTCCTTGTGACATTTCCCAGCAATAGTAGTTAAGCTGTCAGGATTAGTTATTTCTATATTCCATAGGTACAGTTGTAAGGTAAATAGTCGGTGTCAGACCTAACAAATGGGTAGTTTATCTCCGTTCATTAAATAGTTTTTCTGATCCAACAGATCACACATGCAAATCTGTCTAACTGAACGTACGGCATTTCCCAGTAATGAAGTAACTGTAGTAATTATTATACCAGGCAATACCAGTCAAAATATATACACTGCTAGAGGGAACAGGTAGGTGTAGAAGGAGATTATGATCATGCGCGTGAATGTTCCCTCTAATACAGTGCTTAGTTGCTTGTACTGTAAAATGCATTTTACAGCCCTTAAGTCAACAAACACTTAACTGTGGTTATAATTAATATATTGTCACTATCACTGTCCTGAGCTCTGCCTTTTCTAGTACAGCTGTCTGAGACCACAAAGTCAGCCACAAGAAGAAATCTGTTACTTAAACAAAGTGTAATAAAGTGTATTCCCTAAAAATGCTGAGTTCAGGTCTGCCCTCAGACCTATCTACATGCATCTAGCTGATCTTTGTACTAACATGTGCATGTACATTTTTTTACATGTACTAGCTGTCATTTTGACTATCAGTCCCTCCTTTCACCTCTCCTTAAATCTGCTGCAGTGTATCCCCACAAAGACAACAACCACTGCAGGACTTACTTCATTTCACTGCCCAAATACACACAAAATTGGGTATGTAGAAGCATTCACATGCCATGCTATATAGACAGTCTTTGAAAATGATGAAATAACTGATTTGTAGGATCAGGATAAGATTGGATAAATAAGGTTACACATTTCCACTTTACGTGTTCCAGTTTTAATGCAACCTGATCTGATACGCAGTCTCTCAAAATCCAAGGAACAGGTGTGGATACATTTTTGTTACCCTTGCATGAAAAAGAACTCAAATAGTGACAGAAATTTCTTGTACTTTTTATTATGGGGACGTAAACTTAAATTAGTCTAATCTTATCTAAGATGTTTAAACACAATGGCATTGTGGGAGTTCTAGACAGTTACACTTCATTTGAGGAGCTAAAGTAAATTAAAGCCAGCTAAGTTCATCAAAAGCTTACCCTGTCATTTCCATGTGTTTTTTCAGTATGCCCCCCTGGACCCCAGAATCTTTGCTGCTTCTGACTGTCAGTATTAATGAAGACGATATCAAACTGTTATGGCAGCTTCCTGATGCATCATTTTCATGTTGCTCCATGTGGCTCCTGTTTGTTTATTTTTGATGGATTCCTGTGGAACTTATTTTGGTTCAGGTTTTTTTCTATGTGTAAATGCTGTAAATAAAATGTATATATTTAATTTGAAAAAGCAGTGTATTGGATTTCAGTTGTTTTTCGTATAAACAGATATGTACTGTTTTGCTCTTTAGCCCTTAGCCCCCTTCAGCTCAAACTGGGCAGGATTGTTTGAGAAACTTTGTGTTGTGTTTTTTAATGTGGAAACTTAAAATTTGCTAAATTGAAAAGAAAAAATGTTCACAGTTAGTTTCTGATTCATTATTTAAATAAATGGTTTTGTTTTCTTCACTTGTCACTTATGTTTTACATTTAGTTTGGATTAATCTTTATTTTTATTGTCAATGCATTGTCAAAAGTGAATAGAGAGGAACAGATGTGACAAATTAGCTCATATCTAGCAGCATGTGATGGCTGCATATGCTGCCACACAGCTCATGGACTGTTGGTAAACCCCATGCACTGAACACCCTTAGTTTGGTTTGTATAATCAATGTTCATTTAATAGGATAAATTTTAAACATCTAAGTAAACATAGAGCAGACAACATGGTTTAATTTGAACATTTATTTTGTATGGTAACACTAGTGATGTGTCCTTTGCGTTGAAGCTTCGAAGCGCGACTTCGGTAATCTCGGGGGCATTTCTGTGAAGCGTTTGTCGAAGCTTGCTTTGATTACGTATGCAGTGACGTTCGAGGCTTCGCGGGCAGTCCATACCACGTGACTGATTCAGGTACTGGCTCGCCGGTTCGCGCCAGATTCGAAATAAAATGGGCATCAAAACAGAGCTGAGTGATTCCCCCTCGCATTGTGTTGTGGAAGTGGTCAACATGGTGATAGAGGATTCCCAGCCCTTCACTATTGTGGAGGACAGTGGGTTTAGAAAGCTTGTTAAATTTTTATATCAAGAGCTGTACTTTCTTTTGTTTAGGCTTTGAAAGCTATTGTGGACCAAAGATACGAGTCCAAAGAAAAAGAAAAGCTAACTGTGGCAAAAGCGTCTGCAGTTAGTTTGACATCTGATATGTGGACCTCTATTAACACAGAGGCTTACCTAGCTGTCACCTGCCATTTCATCGACTCTAACTCAACTGTTCAGCACTTCCCTTAAGCACACACTTCTAGAAATTTGTCACAAGTAATGGCAGCGCTCATGTCAGAGTGGGGCATTACAGACAGAGTCACATGTTATGTGACTGATGGGGCAGCAAACATGGGTGCTTGTGCAAAGGAGCTTCGTTTGCGTCACAGTAATTGTGTGGCACATACATTGAACCTAATGGTCAAAAAGGCTCTTGATCAACACGCGCTGTCTGAGATCCGGACCACCTGTAGGAGGATAGTGGGATATTTCAAGAGCAGTACAACTGCTAAGGTTTATTCCCTTATTTTCATTACTATTTGAGGTGCTGCTACAGTAACACAGCTTGTATTCATTTATTTGTGTTGGCCGTGTGAGAGAGGTGCAGGAGCAAATGGGCAGGCGTCCACTGAAGTTATTTCAAGAGGTGGAGACACGTTGGAACAGCACATTCCAAATGCTTCAACATATTCATGAGCTCAGGGAACCTATTTGGGCATCGTTAGCTGGCCTGCACACTGATATTTGCCCACTATCCTCTGAAAAGTATGACCTTTAAAATGCTCTCCCCATTTAATGATGCCACCACTGAGCTGTCAGAGGAAAAGAGAGTGTCTGAATCAAAAGTAATTCCACTTCTTACAATGTTGCACCATGCACTAAATGAAGAGGAAATTGGAGTTGTCTTAACTCCAGAGAGTTCCACGATGGTTGTGTCTGAGAAGACAGTTAAAAGGAGAAGCTCTACACATTGCAGTCAATGAGCATCATGTCACTGGCAACATTGCTGGATCAAAGGTTTAAAAAATAGGCTTCTTTAGCCCCAATAAAGCACTGGATGCCGAGAAGACTTATTTTTGAATGTGCTGCTGTTTTGCGGCACTCGGCATCCTCATCAGCGGCCTCATCTTCAGCAACTTCGTCAGAAGCTTCTCAGTCTGTGACTCAAGGTATACAAGCACATTTTGGTTATTTTATTGTATTTAGCTGTTTGTTGTACTAACAAACAGCTTGTTTTAGGTAGCAAACATCAGCAGACTGGAGAATCTGCTGGAGTACTGCTCTGTGCCCTGTGAAAGGGTTTTTTTAAAAGCAGGAGAAATCCTCTCCAAAAAGAGAAACCGCCTTAAGCCCAACACTGTAGAAAAACTTTTTTTGAATAAAAACAAATGAAAACTTCTCCATAGTGTCATAAGCACTGTTGTAAAGTCACACAAGCACATTCACATTACAACTCTCTTCCTATTTGTTTCTATGCACATTCCTGTGTTAAGCTGCCAATGTAAATACACAAACATTAATAAGATTATATTTAGAGTTTGATTATTGGTCATTTCTTTATTCAACTTGAAGCGCCACACACTAGTTTGTCATTATCCAGATGTACATAAGCAGGATTACACAGTTTCCTGGGGGCTGAGAGGACGAGCTGGCCGTCGACTCTGTGTCTGCGCCGGTGGGCCTCCTGGCTGCTGCAGGGGCTGCGGCGGCCCTCCCAGTCCACACCCCAGAGTTAAGGGATAGAGTATATATGGGGAGTGTGAGTGTGTGTACAGCGTTCATTTCTGTGTCTCCATGTTGGGCGAATGTGTGAGCATTTGTATACAGTGGTGTGAAAAACTATTTGCCCCCTTTCTGATTTCTTATTCTTTTGCATGTTTGTCACACAAATGTTTCTGCTCATCAAAAACCATTAACTATTAGTCAAAGATAACATAATTGAACACAAAATGCAGTTTTTAAATTAAAGTTTACGTTATTAAGGGTGAAAAGAAACTCCTAATCTACATGGCCCTGTGTGAAAAAGTGATTGCCCCCCTTGTTAAAAAATAACTCAACTGTTGTCAGTTACCCGCACGAAATGGAGGACCCAAATGCACACCGAAGGCAAGAGAGAGTTTAAATAAAGGAACTTTATTACAACTTAACATAACAGGAAAGCAATAGGCAACAGAAAACACTCTAGGCAAGAGGTTGAATGGCAATACTGAAACGTAACTAATGACAGGGGGATTAAACAGACACAGAAGGACGAAGAGGAAAGAGAAAATGAAAGAAAGAAGGGAGAAAGTAGAAACTGAACCCAAAAACCAACTTACATAGAAGAGGAGCGTAGTGTCTGGCGGCATGAAGAGTTGAGTATGAACTGACAAAGGAAATGAGGAAGTGCAGAGGCTTAAATAGGGAGACTGATTGCTAATAATTAACAGCTGCAAATAATTAGGGAGTGAAGGTGGAGAGAGAGGGGAGTGGTCAAGGTGAGGGAGGAACAAAGGACACATGAGGGCTAGCGGAGACATGACACTGACAACTGTGTCTCAAAAAAAGGTTTATCCAATAGCAACTGGACTTTCAGGTGTAGGTGAACCACTGAGTCCTGTCCTGAGGGGGTGGCTCTTCTGTGTTGAGCCATGCGTTTGTGGAGCTGCTCTTTGGTTTCTCCTATGTACAGATCTGTACATTCCTCACTGCATTGAACTGCATATACTAAATTACTCTGTTTTTGTCTGGGCGTTTTGTCTTTGGGGTAGACCAGTTTCTTCCTTAGGGTGTTGCCTGGTTTGAAGTGGACAGGGATGTTATGTTTGTTGAAGATCCTCCTGAGCTTTTCTGATACCCC
>JAUMHF010000009.1:1721620-1738640 GCA_032359275.1 Microctenopoma steveboyesi
GAGAGAGAGAGAGAAGTGGTCAAGGTGAGGGAGGAACAAAGGACACATGAGGGCTGGAGAAGACATGACACTGACACTTAGAGCATTTTTCATGTCTATTTGTTAATAGGGTGAAGTCATTAACTTCTTTTGTTTGTCTTGCTGTTTTTGATTTCAGACTACTGTCGGGAAGGCAGTCACACAAAAAAGGAGCTATAGTAGTGTGTTATGTATTTAGTGGATGAAGATGGGACAGCTCTGATGCATATATGACTAATAGAGGCAAACAAATTTTTTAGATTAGATTTTAGAGAAGAGATCTTGAGAAAACACAATTTGTACCTTAGGTTTTCTTATGGCTTTGTAAGACCACTTCATACAATGTTTATGTTGTTGAGCTAAAAAAGCTGAAAGATTATCTGACACAAAGTACAGACTGGAGCACACATGACTCTATGTCTTACTGGAAGAGAGTTGCTGAGTGACCACAACACTTGCAGCACAGCCTGCATTATATCAAAAGGAATTTCTCAAAGGTTTCTGTACTTGGTGTATTACATATTAAGGTTTTTTATCCTTAATTACCCACTGACTAGCCAAATTATTCATTAATATTATTAATAGTACTATTAATAGTATTTTTAGTTTACACAGAACTAGATGCTTGGGGAATTGTCATCAGGATGACAAGGACATCTGCCACAAATACAAGAGTTACTCAGCTGTTGGAATAGTCAAAAAACAATAACAACAAGATTTTTAGATGCAATGGCAACAGTATGTTACTATTTTCCTCCATGTTTCACCGCAGATTACACCCAGCTATATATAACTTTGAAACCAGATTATACAAATCAATTAGTCTACATAACTACATAAAGGAATGGGTGTCCTGTAAACTACTCTTTATCTCGGACAAGACAAAGGTCATTCTTTATGGCTCCCAAAGCTTTAAGAGAAGAATGTTGTCTCACCAGATTGCCACTCTAGATGACAGTGCATTGGCTTCAAACACTACTTGAAGTAATATTGTCATTAACTTTACCAAGATATTTACCGTTATCCGTTATATAAAAGAAATCTCTTCTAAAACTACTGTTTTCCACCTGAGGAATATATCTATATATCTAATATTAGAAGCACTCTGTCTCCAAGTAATGCTGAAAAACTATTTCATGCATTTCATTTTTTTAAACTTGATTACTGCAATTTGCTGTTAATGGGATGCACTGAAAACTCCCTTAGTTAATACTAAATGTTGCAGCCAGACCTTTGACTGGAATTAATAAGAAAAAACATATTCCTCAAACATTAGCATCTCTCTCCTGACTCCTTTTAATATCTAGAATAGCATTTAAAATTCTTCTACTCACTTGCAAATGTTATGTGTGTGTCAAACAGGTCTGTCTTGCAGGTGACACTGTTTATTTTGTTGTTTGAGCTGTATAAGTGTCATCAAATCTGCTGTAAGTCTGTGCCTATGTCCCCTTTTCAGGAGTACTACTTCTTTCAACATCTGATAGTACCTTTGGTGACTGAATGCTGAAAGTGTCATGGCAGGGTGTAATAACAGCAACAAGAAAATGGAATACAAATTTGACATCTTTCTGAATAAGGCTAAATTTAGATGTATAGAAAATTTTGAAGGTTGAAAATGAAGACTGATAACACAGTTATCAGCAACAACTGTGTGAACATGAGCAAATATTTTTGTTTTCATAGTGTTGCTGTGAACATTGTATGATTTATGTTATAATGACCTGAATAAAGCTGAAAAGAACAGAATCTACACCGCAAGTGAACTGAAGTTTTTTAATTACAAAATAGTTACAGTGATTTAACAATGCGAAAATGTTGGAAGGGTTAAGTAGAAAAAAATATTTTAACAAGTTAAATTCCAATTTAGCACGGCAGAAAGAATCTATTGCAGCAGAGTAGAGCACAGACATGGCTTTGCCGTCAATGTCCTTTGGTTGCCAGGGGGACTGACAGGTACCTCTACAGTAACTGTAAGAACTGGTAAACATAAAGTTAACCTAACAGCAAGTGTGAGCTCAGAGTCCACAGTGTTTACATGCTGAGTGAAGAAGCTATGGGAGACCACTTTATTCATCATTCTGCAAACTAGAGGAGCAACTTGAAGTGGAGAAGAATTGCTACCAGTCCAGTTTTTGTCCAAAGATGTCTCTGTCTGTGCTAAAGAGTACATTATTCAAACAGAGATACACATGCATAACCTACATACTCACCTTTGTCATAACAGCAACAAAGAAACGACGATGATAAAATTAATTATTTAGTTTTTTACAAAGTTCAGTGTCAGCAGGATCACTGAGGTGCAATCGTGTGTAATGCTAAAGCTGGGACAGTCTTCTTAAAGAATCGACTGATTTGAATGTTGTCTCTAACAGACCGATATTAAATGGTACATTTTCTGCACTTATGTAGATTCTTTCTATGCATGTCCTTTCAGGTTCTGCAGACTAGATACTATGTGTCAGAGATTATTAGGCCCAAATATAATAACCTCAGTTTTGTTATTATGTTGGGGATAAAAAATCTCAGATTTGGTAGCCAGTTGGTAAAGCAAGCTATTTGATAAAGCTTATAGATGGTTCAAGTGACTCTGACTCTATAGATTTTTTTCTGCTGGGTGACCTCCCACATCACACTAAGCTCCTCTCCTTGTTCTCTGTCTATGTCCACTCTATGTTGTGCTTCGTCCGCTCTCTCTCTCTCGCATATCTTTCTGCATGTATTTTCTTGGGTCTGTGGTTGCTGGTCCTGCCAACCAGCGTAGTGCTTTGGCTGCTGCCTCTTCTGTCTGTTGTTCTTTTCCCTCTCTTCTGTCCACTCACCCCAACCGGTCAAGTGGGACTGTTGGGTTTTCTACATTATTCTGTATATATTTATATAATGTGTACGGTCTTGCCCTCAAATAACTTATGTTGTGATTTGACGCTATATAAAGAAAGTTGAATGGTAATTGCTGGTGTCTTCTCCTTGTAAGTTGCTTTGGATAAAAGCGTCTGCCACGTAAAGTAAGGCAAAGTTACATTTAATTATTTTATTTTTCTACTGCTGATCCATAAAGAGGAAGTCATATTCATAGAGAGGAAGTTAAATGATGGAGTGTCTATGAGCAGACACAATACTGGCTAATTCAATTCAATTCAACTTTATTTATATAGCGCCAATTTACGACATGAGTTATCCCAAGGCACTTTACAGTGTAAGGTTTAAGACCCTACACATTATATCAATATATACAGTATATATACAATATATACAAAACCTAACAGTCCCACTTGAGCAAGCATTGAGGTGACAGTGGAGAGGAAAAACTCTCTTTAATAGGAAGAAACCTCCAGCAGAACCAGGCTCAGGGTGGGAGGCCATCTGCCTCGACCGGTTGGGGTTAGTGGACAGAGGAGAGAGAAAAGAACAGCAGGTAACATAGATCATAATAATGTGGGGTGATGTCATCACATATATCTATGTTAATTTTTATGACTGATTGTAGAATATCAGAAAGCAAACGGCAGCACCCTTCTGCTTCTCCAAACCTCTTGATCCACAGTAAATACTGACTTGTATGCTCATAGTTTCTTACTGGTGTAGAAGCTAGATTCGTTAATCACTCCACTTTTATTTTGAAATGCAAGTCAAGTAGGGCTTATTGTCATATCAATAATATAGTTGGTATACAGGGAAACAATCTTTAAACAACACTCTTCCAGGACCATGGTGCTACACAGAGCACACATTTTCTACACAGAAGAAATAAACACAATTTAACATGCAACTAAACATAAAAACTAAAGTGCAAACAATAGGACACGGTGCAAAACAGAACAGCACAGTATACAACATAAAATGCAGCCGATGTTCGATAGGCAAGGTAGCAGCAAAGAAAACCAGGGGCAATTGTCACAGCAGTAATTAAAATATGTAATGTGCACTATACAATTATGAAACAGGATATTAAGAGAATGTGTAAAGAGTGGTACTTGTAAGGTATTGTGTAAATGGTAAATGGTCTGCACTTATATAGCTGGCAGAGCTGCTATGAAGCTGACCTGACACACCAGGTGTCAGGCCCAAGGACACTTCAACATATGACTGAAGGAGGCGAGGAATCGCACCTTCTGAAAAATCTTCTGATTGGCAGGCGACTGCTCTACCTCCTGAGCCACAGCTGCTCCCAATAATCTGATCAAGTTCATGAATCTGATGTCCAGGTGAAAAAACTGTTACCCACCAGTTACTTCCTTTTTGGTACACTTGTGCAATTTCACTTCACATCCTAATCACCTTGAGTGTTTTTTACCTGTCCCTGTCTGTCACTTCTGCATCTCTCACTGTAAAGTGATTAGTTATCGATTCATTAGTAAGTGATTCATAAGTAACTTCTTAAATGTATCTGTTGCATATCACCTATACTCATTCAGTAATACTCACCTCCCAAGGGTCATACAAGAGGATGAAGAAGTTCTATATATGGTTGTTTATATATTTTATTTTTGGTTTTATAAGTGTTTGTTTTCAAAAATGTCTAAAGTATATTGTAGAGTGTAGCAAAATATGTTCCTTGTTGTTTTTTAGGGCATGTACTTACTGACTATCAGTGTGGAGAGGATTATAACCATTTCATTCCACTCCTGTTCCACTCCTGAGACATTCATCTCTTGCATAGGAAAAAACCTTGAAAACCTCGAAGGTTGCAAAATCTGATTTTGCAACCTTATATTCTTACAGCATAAAGTTTGGTCACTGAGCAGTGGCATTAACTTGTATTCTAACAAGATTAAAATATATTTGCTCTGGAGATTAGCATAGTTAAGTCTCCCTTTTTTGGCTTTTGGGGCGGCAGCAGCAGGCTTTGATCAGTGTTGCGCGGGGAGGCCAAGGCTTGGCATGGCCATCCAAAGCCTGGGTGTGAAATTGGTCTGATGTCATCTCCCATTCTCCACCTTCACCGCCTTTTAGCGACCGAAATTATATTTCCGCCACAAAGCCCCCGTCCCCTCATCCCATATTCCAAGTTTGACTAGGAAGCGTTTAGAGGGCAATAGCTAAATTACTCAGTGGGGGGAAGGAGGATTGGGTGGGCCATCTTTTGTTTGATGGAGACACAGGGGATATCAGTACTTTGTGATATGAAGCCTACTTTTCCTTTCTCTGCTCATCTGCCCTTTATGAGAGATTAGGTTTATGACAAGGGTATGGATGAACCTAAGATGTAAATAAAGATTTTTTTTATGTTTGTTTCTTTTGATGCTCATCACCAGAAAACAACATTACTTGTTGCTAAAATGTTACCAAAGAAAGATTTAACAACAGTGGCATTGCAATGCAACGTTTGTTTCTGACTTGCAGCATAAATTTATTTACTATTTTTTTTGCTTTTTTAAGATGAATTAATCTCAACTCTCAATCTTAATTAGTGGAAAATCGTCGAGATGCTGTTTTTGTGGTTAAGTTAAATGATTCTTAGGTTTAAAAAAAATATATGACTGTCCTTAATCTGAAAAGCAGTATGATGAGGCTGAAGAGAGAGAAGTGTTCGTGAAGTGCCTTTAAGATGATTGTATTGAGATTTGGCACTAGGTACCAGTTCTGCACCCATATTCAAATACCAAATTACATAGGAGAAAGTTTAATTATTATATTATTTATTATTTATTTTTATTAGACTGTGTGCTCACTAAAGAGATGCCTAAGAAATCTCTAAATGGCTGTTAAAGTGACCAAAATATAAAAAATAACAACAAAAATCAATAGGAAAGATATGTGTTGGCCAGAAGTAGAAACTAAATGAACCCCCTGACACAAAAAAAAAAATAATGAACATTATATCAATATTATAGCCAGAAGAATTGAAATGAGGTAAAGGTAAACATAATAACCTCATCTTATTTAGTCCTTGAAATTTGGAATATCTTCTGATTTCCACAGTGGGAAGGAGAAAAAATATTTCTTGATTAATCACCTGCTGTTTTAGCTCAGTTGCATGTGTTTTATTTTGCATTTAACTAATACTAAACTAAACTACTATTGTCCTGTAGAAATTTGCTGAGACAAACTGACTAGGACCATAAAATAAATGGAGAAATGAATAGTTGGATTCAAGTTTATAGAAATCTGTAGCCACAGTGAAACCATGTTATTTGCCAGTAGCTTCTACAGATTCATCTATACTTAGGGTAGCGTACTAACCTGTATGTGTGCATATGTTCACAAGGCTAATCAGAATAGGGGAAATGGCCCCCAGTGTGACAGAATTTACTTATTTCCACAATTTATGAATGTATTTATAGATTTATTCATATGTATTTTCCCCTGTTTATGTACGATATTATGTAAAAATTGTATCCTAATTTACGGTTTCTCAAACTTTTGGTCCAAATTAAAGTGCCAAAACTCTTAGAAAAACTGGCTTTTTAGAATTTATTTATTTATTTATAGATTTTAAATTCTTCTTTTAAAATATAAAATATTATATTTAACATACTGTTAATGGCCTGAAATTACATTGGATAAAAGTATTGTAAGCAAAAGCTTTAGTTAGGAAATTGCATCAAAACCATTTCTGAAATGTAAAATATTCCTTGTGGTCGTTTGTTTTGCATCATAGAGTATAGTTGATGTAAACTAAACACAAATTTGCGATATAGACATCACAATCACAATAACAATACTTCCAGGGCATGTTAACTTCTGGTGTGTGACTGAATACAGGAAGAACAAACTTTTTTGGATACATACCAGTATGATGCATTTTGCACACAACCTAAAATCTAAATTAAATCTAAATTCGATTTTCTTGAAAACTGTGTATGCATAGTCTGGCCGAAACTGACTTTTCAGTCGTGACATAATGGGAATATTTTGAAAGGGGTATGGGCTAAAATTAGATTTTATAGAAACAACTAAGTTCATCGAAAACTGTCGAAAAATCGGTTTTGGGTGTAAAAATTAGTTCCTTACATCTCGTACCATAAATATCATATGATAATATTTATTTATGTATATTCATATTAATAAAAACCGATCTGTTGCGCGTGAATTAACCGAGTTTTCCTTAATGAAAGACCAGTTATGTTATTGAAAGCTGGACACCAGTTTAAACAAAAAAACTTTAATTACTGATATAAATCCTATATTTACATTTCCACATTTTGGATTGCATTTCGGTGCCCAGGCTGAAGAAGGCCACTTTTAGAGCTAACCAAATCGACCTGAGGGTAAAAAACAGAATTAGGTATAAGAGCAGGAAAAAAAGTCACATGGTTCGAAAGTCAGAGAAAACTAAGCTAGTTTCTCAATTCACAGTTTCCAGAATGCAGCAGACAAAATCTTTGGATCTCAGCATATAATTTTCAAAATCAAAAACGTTCAGCAGACACAACAGCTGAGCCATACGGGACGCACAGGGCTGTGATGCGCCACCACTCCTCACCCCTCCCGCTCCTCAAGCTCTCGTGTCCTTTTGAATGTCGTTGGCCTACTGTTTCCGTCTCTAAAAAAATTAAAAACGTTTTTCTGTGCACTAATACTTGTATTGTTGAATACATGTTTTCAAAGGCAACCTACTGCAGTATCCAGTGACGAAAGCACTGAAGATTGCGGGGGTAGCAATGGTGTTGTAATAATGTGTATTGTGTAATGTGTATGAATCACATGTTTAATGTGAATTAAAAAAACATATTTGTTTCAGTGTTTAAGCTTAAATATAAATATTCAGGCTATTGCCATTTGTAGGTTGTTCTGAAATGTGGCCTTGTTGTCTGAAGGTGATTACAAACTTTTTATCTAAAGAAAGTGATCATTACACACACACCAGAAATGGTCGAAAATCCTAACGGCTTGAAATTGACCTCTGCACACAGATTGTGGTTTGCAGGCTGGGAAACTCTTCTTCGTGACTGCTGCCCTGAGGATAAGTAGGCTTATAGCCCATATACACTTACACACACTGATGAAAACGATATTTTTCACAATTGCATCTCTGGTTCATTCTTAAATATTAATGCTGGTATTGAACAATGTATGCAGCACAAATGCTCCTCTTCTATTCGCTGTCTGACTTGACGTCTTTGGCCGTGGAGTGGTTGTACAGTCCCTGCGCCATGAGATGTTGTGCCAGAGAGTTTTTATTCCCGGAGGTTTTCTTGATTTTGGCCCGTTTGTTTTGAAACCAGATTTTGATCTGAGATTCGTTGAGGCCAAGTTCCCGGGCCAGGCTCTGTCTCCGATGTTCAGTCAGGTATGGGTTGTTCTGGAACTCAGTTTTTAATCGGTGGAGTTGGTCCGCGGTGAAGGCTGTCCGGGGACGCTTGTCCTCATTGCTAGGGATCGGCGCCTTCTTTGGTTTACGGGATCGAGGACCTTGTAAAGAAGAAGCTAATTAATTAGGTTATAGATCGCTACGTTTTGACTTTTTAAAATCACATAATGTAAGAATACACACTGCTAATGTATATGGCATTCACCCAAAAGTTTATCTCTTTACTTTTAGCTCACTGGTAGCCAACACATTTACCACATAGGGTTATTAAGTAGCAAAGTATGTTTTTGTGATACATCGAAACTCCGTACCCCCGGGCAAATGTAGTCTAAGAAGGCCAACAGTCAGGCCCCTGGTATAGACTCTTGTGTTTGTATAATTTCCCTTTCATGGATTATTATTTATAGCCAGTTATGTTGGTTCAACCAGACTTTTCTAAATTCTCAAGTTGTCGTTGTTATTAGAACGTGCTATTAGTTAAAATGCAGAGTAGTAGACACTTCGGGGCTTCAAATTTCATAATGCCAGTCCTCCACATCCAGAACGGCTGCAGCGGACTAGTCTAGTGGGGGCGAGAGGAGGAGGGTGCAGATAGGGGTGGGGTTATGGGATGATGGACAATGGGCGAGTTAGGCGCCTCTTTCCCTCCTTATTAACATAGGAGCTCAATGTTTCCATTAGTAATTTCCTAAAAAGGCAATACGTCCTTTTGTTTTTACTTAAATAATAAACGTTTTTTTTCTTGACAAATTCAAAACGGAAACGAAGGAAAGCAGGTGCGAGAGCTCTGCTCTGTAGGTGGAAAATGTACGTATTTCCACTTGTATTTCTATAGGGTTTTACTAAAAGATCTGTTTCTAAACCAACTAATGTAGAAGCCGCGACTACAATGTAATTATTACTGATCCATAAAGTTGCGGTTTGTTTCATAATGCAAGATAATGCAGCCTCCCTGATTTCTCTCGAGGCCCTTTGTGGTCGTGTCCATAGTTGGTCTGTATCTCGAATGAAACTTTTTTTGTCTACTAATAATAATAAAAATAAAACGTCGAATTCTCTTCGTTCTGTGTTCTTTCAGTAGTTCATTGGATAAAAATTGTGTTTCCTCTGCTCAGCGGCTAGTTTGTTTTTAGCAACCGTATTTAACTAAATGTCTTTTTTTGGACCATGACAAAGGAAACGTCGAAGTGCACCACGATCCCTTGCAACAAACCCAAACCCACAGCAAACTATTTAGTTTTTTAAAATATATTACATCTTCGTTTGTATTTAATACTAATATATTGAAATCAAATAATAAGATAAATCATGCTGCAGCAGAAGAGTTACTTTACCCTACCTTTGATTTGAAAGCCTAAAATTAAAATATATTTTTTCTTGTTGGTGGGACAAAGGACTTTAAAAATGTGCTTAGCATTTCACTTAGAATTCAAGTATTTTGGAACACAAGGGCCTCACTTTTTACCCCCACACCCCCACCCCCACTGTCAAAAAATATGCAAATGGATTAATAACAAAGAAGACAGAAGAACAATGGCGTTAAACTTGGTTTTACTTATTTTTTTATATTTTCTTTTATATTTCGATTCGTTTTATATTTTTACATTTATATTTTAACCCCTTTAGACAACACCACGTAGTATTACTGACTTTAATTTAATCCCAAAATGCAATTGTAATTCCATCCGAACCAGCTCATAGTATTTTCTAATTTGCATTCAAAGATTTTTGTTCAAAGAATAATGTTAACGTTATTTTTTAAATACAGAAAGCGTGAACCTTTGACGATAATATTAGTTATGATGGTACAATAATTGACTTGTCTGTTGTTACGTGTAATATTTCTATTAGAACTGGGGCTCACACAGCTTATATAATACTCGTATCACTCTGTTTACTAAATAATTGTTTTCCGCATTATTTGGTATTCAATATTGTGTTTATCTCTCCACATAATTAAATCTTACAATGTAAAGTGCCTTCGGGTGATTTTCGTTGTGATTTGGCGCTATATAAATACAACCGAACTTTCATCGAAAAGTGGCTGAGAAATAAATGTATCCACCAACCTGACGACGGACGGTCTGAGTAGCGGGTACAATAAACCCAGGCAGGCCACAGCATTGGCTTGGCTTCGGGAGCCGACTTTGTCTGAGGACTGCTGCAACTGTCCTTTCGGCCCTTAAAAGCCACGTCTGCTATGAAGTCAGCCCTTCCGAACTCAGGGTGCGGATTCTGGTCCTCGGACGCTCCTGTGTCCTCATCGCTTTCTGTTCCACCCTGCTGTTGGCTCACACTTTTGAAAGCATTTCTACCTGAAAGCCTGTCTCGTCCTATGATCAACCCTAGAATGTCTCTCTCCACAACCAAAGTCCTATCCTTCCCTTTTCGACCAAAATCAGGTCGTAAAATATTTTCGATATAAAAGTTAGTGATTCTGTGAGACTGCTGGTTGTCAAGTGGCGGGAGGAAAGGCAGGATGATCTGATTGGACTCCTCACCTCGACTGGAGATTTCTGGGCGCTCTGGTGCTCGGCGAGTATTTTCTTCCATGATGATGAAGCCTGGTCAGCCTCAGCACCTCTTTCTATGGGTCCGTCTTTAAAGTTGTGGTTTTCTGATGCGTCCTGTTCACGTTCGCGTAAATTAAGAATACTTCTAAGTAAATACCAAGAACGACAAGAAACCAAATTCCCCTTATGACACTACTATGTATATTGTTTATCCCAATTATTCTGACAAAGAAAAAAAAATGCTTTTCTTTTTGGTGAAACACTGCTCTTCGTGCCTGAAGCTTTTTATTAAAAAATATGAAACCCAGTTTAAAATAGAGTGTGCTTAATTTTTCCAGGTCCTTGCACACAATTACCGATGCTTCAAGCAGAACTAAACTGCTGCGATCAAGCAACACTCAAATACGTTCACTATTTTGGTTCTAATTTCTGATTGGCTCCAACGAGCTGTGATGACGTTGTACTACGGGTTACTCCGACACGTGCCTCGAACCAATAAAGCTAAAGAGTTGGTGTCATGTGGGGGTTCCCGGAATTCCCTGGAGGCGCAGAATATTCCAATCCACTCAAGTTAATGATGCTTTTAGGTTCCAGTGGAAATGTTTTATTGTTATGGTATCCAAAGGATGCATGTGGTCAGTTCTGGTATCCAGTCTTCAAGAAGTGCAGTAGCCTGCTCAACTAGGTTATTATAGCACAGTTCAAAAACATTCATATTCTCGTGTGTTTGTGTTGCATTGTGAACTGAACTTATCCAAACTATCCTGACCAGCCAGCAGTCAGCCTGTGATAGCTTTTATCGGGATTGGGGCAAAATGACCATTCTGCGCTAATAGAACACATCGGTCTAAATTTAAGTACATATTTAAGCACAAGTGAACTTGACTGTGCATGTAACAAATAAATTCTGTATCTGAATCTTATTTCAGCAGGCGACCTGTATGCATTTACCACACTTTATTTTTCTATTTCACGTGGTACCTGAATGCAGCACAGGTTAATATCACTACAGCTGAGCTCTGCAGGTAAGTGATTTATATATATTCTGTTGGATTGCGAGAGGTCATGGGAGAGTTCTACCAAATCAAACATATATTGTGCGATATTGTTCTTTTTCTCGTGGCGTAGTTGGCAGATTTTGTATAAATATATATTTTACAAGGTAGGCTATAAAAATCTGATGTTTAATTGCTGCCGTGCAATTCTCATGTATATATCCATTATCCTAACCGCTTGTCCCCGTGAGGGTCACTGGAGTGCTGGAGGGCTTATCACAGCTATCACTGGTGGAAAGGCCGGGTACATCCTGGACAGTTCGCCAGTCTATTACGGGGTTGACACACAGATACAAACTATTCACATCTACGGACAAACTATTTACCGACAATTACGGACAATTTAGAGTCAACTTACTTTGCACGTTTTTGGAGCATGGGAAGAGACCGGAGAAACCACGCAGACAAGGGGACAACATGCAAAACAGAAGTAACGAGTGCACAGCGACATCGTGCCCATGTTGACAAAAACTCTGATGCGAGGTGGATTTCTGCAATCTGGGCGGGTGCACAGAGACCTGAAACGGGCCTTTTCTGCAACATGGCGAGACACAAGCGCAGTTATACGCTATAAGTTAGGCTGCATAGGCTGCAACACAAACAGCTTAAAACGCGTTCCATTCTAATATACAAAAAGTCAATAAACAAAAAATAAGCCCAGGAACAACAAAATGCTTCACATTTCATGGATTATTAATAATCGGATTAGAAAAGCTAGGGTGTGTGTTAATTAATTTTCACTATACGCAAGTACATTGAAATTTAAAGCAATGTCAAGAAATAAAAGCAACGTCATGCATTGCTGTATAATCATCATATATATTAATATATTCTCTTAAAACAAAAATAAAAAAGTGACGGATTTATTTTCTCTAAGTTTCCCCCACACCTAATACAGAGAAATTGCAAACCTGGGGATAACGTTGTTTCCATCAGTACTGAAGATAATTATTGTTCACCCCCTTACCCCTGCACGAATAGCATATTAGTTATGTTCATCGCGTCTATGATCTCGTATTGGTCAATTAATTCCATACCATGGAATCAGGAGCTATGCTACTTAGAAATGCAGAAGTAAATTGCGACATGTTTGATGACGAAAATATTGTTGTCAACAAACAGCCTAGATAAATCCCACTAGAAGTCAGAGATGACTGAATATATTAAGCAATGTCTTTACGAGTCATTAGTTACGGATCTAATTACAGACATATCAAGTTATGTATAAATTGTTTGAGACCGACTATAATCCTGACTTTATTTTGTTTTTAGAAATACAGGTTTTATCATTATTGCCTACACCATACGCTATTACTAAATGTTATTCTACTGCACTGTGTTTTGGCAATAACCACGAGGATCGCGTCTATAAACATAAAAATATCACATGTATTTATTTACATATTTTTTGCACACGCGCAATTTAAAACTAAAATCATCTGATGATCATCTAAAAATAATCTGCTAGACAGCTGGTTTACAGCTCCAACCAAAAGTGTCTCATTCTCTGAGAGAGCAACAATAACATGTTACTGCCATGTATTTGAAACTGTTTGTAAACCCCTGTTTCAGTAACTACACAAATTCTCTTTATCATTGGGGGGACGTTTTGCCACATAGAAACAATAATATTATGATATTTAAATAAAAGAATGTCAGATCAGTTTATGTTCCACATAATTTAGTTGCTGTAATATTTTTAATAAAATCATCTAAAAGCATAGAGTTAAGATGAAAATAGACCTCATCTCCAATATAATTTCCATATCTCGCCTGTGGTGAATATGCACCATCAAGATGAGAGGCAGGCTTTGTGACACTCTGAATGCAACTGTCTCCTACATTGTGTTGGGGCCCAGATGTGGGATGAGCCAGGAGACAAAACAGAGGTCAATCAGGACCATCAGCTTCCTGTCCTCTGTACAAAACCTCTGTGAGGGGGGAAAGGGGCGAGGGGAGCTCTGAGGTTAGGGGACACTTCCTATTCCACTCCGTCTGCCATTTATGCAAAGCTTGGGGAAAATGCAAGAACACAAAATAATCTTAGATATTCTGTCTCAAACCCATCAGCAGTGAGAAAAATAGATAGTTGATCTCATATGCTATGGCCTCTACTTGGTGATCACCACAATAAACACAAACCTTTTATTCAGTCCTGTGTGTATAGTTTATAATTTGTCCGTTATATTCCCTGATATTGTTGAGAAATCCTCTACATTTAAAATAGTCATAGATATTTCCATATCTATGACTTTTCTGTGATAGATACTTGTTAGCAGAGCATTACATGAAAACAAACGTGAAATACAGCAGAAATACTGACCAATTATTTGTGTGATATTTAAAAGTCTCTGTAAATATAAAATAATTATATTATTATAATAATAAAATAATAATTTTTTTTGTTATCAAAGCCAGTCAGTCCTTACTTGATACAGTGTTCCTCTTCTGGTTGAGTATTTCTGTCTTGACACCATGTTAAAAGGCTATGTGGAGGCCTCTTGCTATCACTTAGTGCACTAATCCTCCTGATCATTGTGCCATGGATAAACCAAGTGTGAAAGCAGCCTGCAGGCCAGACTTATGGGCCTCTTGGACTCCAGTGGAGCTTGGCATCCTGGACAGTCGCTCGGTCCTGCATGAGTTCACATTGGTGGTGGCTGACAAAAGAAGGTTTTGCTCCATTGCTTTTATATTTTAAAAAGCTTTACCTTTTTACAAAAAGGCAGCAGCCCCAAATTTAACTGTAGACAAATAAGGGGGTTGTTGAAAAAAATTCTACTTTTTAATTTAATGTATATTCTTAAATTTTTCAAACATAACCAGCCAACCTCATGGTGGACAGCTATTTAACTCGACTAGTATGAGTAAATAGAAAGTGCAAAGAAAAAAGTAAGTATGTAAGTACAAAAGTTTTATTTATATACCACCTTTCTAGAACACCCTTATGCTTTACATCAAATGTTAAATACAAACAAACAAAAACATTAAAAAATAAAAGGTAGCAGTACATACTCACTTGATGCTATAGTTGGGGTAATTTTTTTTGACAGAAGTTTGACAGAATGAAAAGATCTTTGTTTACACAACATAACAGGAGATGCACATTAAATCAGATCAATCAAGTTACACATGCAAAAAAAAGAACAAAAAAAGTGGTGATTAGTGCACTGACATTAATACCAATAACTTTTTCCTTATAACTTTTAATTCTTTTTTTACAACACAGTGAAAAGTGTCTCTTCCTCTCTCGTTTATCAACCGGTAGCAGGGGACAATATCGCCCCCCTGCTGCCGGTGCCCTCCTCCTTCATGACTCGGTCCCATACATGGTCCAATGTGTATACTCGTTCGTCCCTGTTCATGGTCCCGTGTCCACGTCTCCTTATCTCGATTGCTTCTTTTATCCATCTTTTGTATTTATGTTGTTCGGTGTTGATCCGTGTGTTGTCCCAGTCCATAATGTGGTTTTCCTTTGTGCAATGATCTGTTACGTCAGATTTTTTTATTGTAAATTCTGCTTCTTTTTTTGCTGCTCTTGTGTGTCCTCGTCTCGATTCTTTCTCACATTCTTTTCTATGTTCTGGTGTCCGGTTTCTCCTATGTATGTTTTATTGCAGAGTTTGCATGGTATTTTTTATAGATGACTCCACATTTGTTCTCTGGTGATATCCTGTCTTTTGGGTGTACTAATCTTTGATTCACTGTTATGTATGGTTTTGTTGGTGTGTTTATGTTGTGTTTTTTTATTATCCTTCTTATTCTTTTTGTTATCCCTCTGATGTATGGTAAGGTTAAAAAAACCCATTTTTCATTAACATGATTTGTTTTGCTTTCTCTCGCCATTGTGACACTCTAGGAGCTTCCGGTTTCAGTCATTGAAGCATTATACTTTTCTTTGCATTTCATCCTCAGGTAATATTCCCAAAATATTGTCAGTGTCATGTTCTCGTCCAGCCCTCATGTGTCCTTCTATCTTTGTTTCTCCCTCACCTTAACCACTCCCCTCTCTCTCAACCTTCACTCCCTCATTATTTCCAGCTGTTCCTTATTATTGATCAGTCCTCTCGCTATTTAAGCCTCTACACCTCCTCAATTCCTTTGTCAGTTCATACTCAACTTGCCATGCTACCAGCCACTGCGTTCCTCAACTGTCATGTAAGTTGGTTTTGGGTTCAGTTTCTATTTTCTCCCTTCTGTCTTTCACCCTCTCGTGGTCTTCCTGCTCTCTGAATCCCTCCGCTTCCATATAAACCTCTCAGTCTGCCTTTCTGTTATTTCCAGTATTGTCGTTTTGCCTCTTACTAAGAGTGATTTTCTGTTCCATACTGCTTTCTGTTATGTTTATTTTGTAATAAAGTTCCTCTGTTTGAACCCTCTCTTGTCTCTGGTTTGCATTTGGGTCCTCCATTTCATACATGTAAATGACAGAATGAACTGACCACTTTGGACCCAGCAACCAGGGCTTGAGAGGGTTTGTCAGCCATTTTCTATCTGCTCTCCACGCAACATTCTCCCTCTCTTCTGCTGAACCCAAGCCACTTACTATAATTCAGTTTTTTCTTTTTTTGCTTTGCTATAAACATAGCAAAGCAAAAAAAGAAAAAACGTTGGCGTCGTCTCTCCAGCTCCTTGGGACTCTGAGGATCTGGTCTACCTGAGCCCCACTTCAGCTCAGGATATCTGGAGAGAGCTGAAGGCGGACTCCCAGTTGGACTATTACTCTGCCTTTTTGAAGCGTGAGGACCACTGGGCTGATGACTCGGCGTGCAAGGCCGTTCCTCGAAGACGGGCAGGCACCATCATCGTCGCATGTTGTGTACCACCAATGGCCCTCTTCCAAGCGGGGTCCACTTCGAGGTCGTCGTCGCTGCCCCTCCAGTCCCTCTTCCCAGGCGGGACTGCGTCACCTCCTCTCCGGGCCCTCTTCCAAGCGGGGTCCTTGTCGTGGATGTCGCCGGCGCCATCTCTCCTGTGCCTGCTCATTGGCCGGCCCTCGTCCAGGATGGCAACATCTCTCCAGCTCCTGCTCATCCGCCGGCCCTCGTCGAGGTTGTCGGCGTCGTCTCTCCAGCTCCTGCTCATCCGCCGGCCCTCGACGAGGTCGTCGGCGTCGTCTCTCCAGCTCCTGCTCATCCGCCGGCCCTCGACGAGGTCGTCGGCGTCGTCTCTCCAGCTCCTGC
>JAUMHF010000009.1:1756845-1767863 GCA_032359275.1 Microctenopoma steveboyesi
GAGTGAGGAGTGTGGAAAAATCCTTAATAAAATCCTTATTTGGCTTGGGTGGTCGGTAAACTGTGCATATGACTGTGGGAGTGGGTCCAGCTAGCTGTGATGCGGTGTATTCAAACGACTGGAAGACAGGAGGAGATACCGGGATGACTTTCCACTGTTTGCGGTGAATTATCGCGACTGGTGTTGCGGGAAGGACGACAAGCAGTGGACCAGATGGACTTTATCGGGTTGGTGGCGTCATGGTTGAAGTTTCAGCGGGACCCTCGGTGAATGTATCTGCGGCGTGGCTTGAGAGCAATGTCCGGATGGAGGTAAAGAACCACAGGTGGAGGAATAGCCAGGTGAACACGGAGTCTCAGGAGCTCTATAGCGGAGTATTGAAGCAGTGCTTTTGTTGGGAGACAGATTAAGGATATGGCAACCCAGGTAAGCACAGACCACACAAGTATCCTGTTGATCCACATTTTGATGCAGGCCGGTGAAGATGGTCAAATGGCCAGATGTGGAGTGCTTTGTTGTGATGGTTGTCCAGTTTTTTTCTTGGGAATCGAGACAGTGTTGTCATCCAGTAATTGGATTAAACAAAATAGCAACCGGTGAGCAGCGGCAGCCAAAACGCGCCAGCGTGCACTCAACCGGAACCGGAAACCGCAACCGAATAATAATAATAATAATGTCCACTGATAAAATATCCTAACTGGGCTTTTTTGCAATCTAAGAGAAAATCAAATAAGAACACTGCAACAGCTGACAAGGAGGAGAACAAAAAAAAGTAATTCCTTATGTTGCAATAGTAGTGTAAAACTTACATGTTCATTTAAAACAGTGCACAGACTAAGACAGAAACTGGTCCACACCCAGACACAAACAAAGCAATGTAGTACATGTATGTAGCAGTGCAGTCCAAGGCATTAAGGAATATCTTAGATCTGTACATAGGAGAAGCCAAGCAGCAGCTCTATAAATGCAGACTCGACACAAAAGATCCAGCTCATCAGGACAGGACTCAGCAGTTCATCTACATCTGAAGGACAAAAGCCACTTGTTTAAGGACAATAAAGTCAGATTTTGGACCGGGAAACTGATTAGTTCAAACAAGCTAAACATGGGTGGTGAACTCGCCCACAATCTTATCACCTACTTACAATGCAGTTCTTCAAAACGTACAGATTGAAATCCTTTACTTAAGTAAAAGTACAAAAGTACAGCTTTTGAAATGTACTTAAGTACAAAATGTATTTATTTTCACCTTTAATTATACAAAATGCCTTTTCATGACTTTTTTAGTTTTGTTCACAACCTACACTGTGTTTAGAGAGGTTATTCAAAAATTCTGATATCGTCTAGTTTTTCTTTAAAACCAAATTTCCAACAGGATA
Organism: Microctenopoma steveboyesi; assembly: GCA_032359275.1. Taxonomy (NCBI): domain Eukaryota; kingdom Metazoa; phylum Chordata; class Actinopteri; order Anabantiformes; family Anabantidae; genus Microctenopoma; species Microctenopoma steveboyesi. The sequence goes on from JAUMHF010000009.1 coordinate 1,758,225, forward strand.
ATATAGATTGAACTATGGCTGTGCCAATCTGTTTTTTATCTGGCGATTACAATACGATCACCAATGAGTGTCGATCACTGATATCGATCATTTGAATTATATAGGTATAGATTGGTGAGTTATGTGTGGTAATAACTTATGACATAACATAATATATCTATGTTTATTGATTATAACTACCAGTGTTTCCCCTACCATACAAGGGAGGGCCAAGAGAATATATTACTAGTAAGTTAACAGTATTAACATAATGGATTACAGTTACTAACACGATATATATTTGTTAGTACCATACCAGTTTATAAAACACATTTGACACAGCAGCAAGGCTGACCAAAGTGCTGCACACTAAGAACACATTAACACAAATACAGCAACACAATTTAAAATATTAATAGTTAATAATATTAATGCAGTTACTAGATTACAATCAATACTAATGTAATGGAGTACAATCAGTAATGAAAGCTTTTTCCAGTTACATTTCAGTAATTTTGTTTGTGCACACAGACGCATCAAAACACATCTTGTGTTTTTGGCAGATAGCAGTACATAGAGCATTCAGAATTTTAACACTGATTGAGGCTTTATTGTACACTGTACAAGAGGTTTGACAGCAGCTGTCATGAACTAATAAGGAATTATTGGCTCACTTAAAGTTAATTAAAAGCAATAAAATCCATATTCCTTTTTAGAACTAATACATGCAATTAAACATCAAATGATGATATCTGCATTGTCTAACCTCAATTCATTATTATTGCTAGATATGATTTACCATTCAGTTAATTAGAATAATTTATTAAGTTCAATTAAGATCATTTATATTGTATTAGTTCACAACAAGAATTATGTCTAAGCAGTAAACAAAAAGCTACAATTCCAGTTTAGAACGTGTCAAGATTAAAGGGTTAGTAACATGTTTTTAATGTTCTTATAAAAACTCATCTTTATCCATAACTGTGTTTTTGTCTATGTGTCAACCATAGAATGATGCAATAACAGTTGCAATAATAGTGGGGAGAAAAAATGAGATCATTTTTCCCACCTTCACAGCACACACAACAGGTCCTTGCCCCAGACTGGAAGACCATCAATTAATTAACACATTAGATGGAAACAATAGAAAGAAATACAATGCAACAGAGGAGACACATCACTGAGATAATATTACTCTAATGTAGGAGAACTTGGTGTACCAATGGTGAATGGAAGGTGGGCAGGCTCAACAATCAGCCCTATGTTTTGTCTACTTTAAGAAAAAGCTTATTATTCTTGGACCTGACTGACAGCTATCACACCTCTTCTCTGTACACCATGTCCGCGCTGTGTTTTGATGAGTCCCAGCAAACTTGATGGTGTAGTTTGTGATTAGAAACACGAAGACACTGATAAGTTACAGATTTTAGTGAGTCAATGTTTAGACAAGGAAAACATTTAAACATTGGTTACAAACTGTCATTTAGAAGTGAATATCTCTGCCCTGCTGTTCCATGATAGTGGATCACAGACAAAAGCTTCCAAATGAAATAGCATATTGTTTCTTCAAATATTGAAGCAACCTGTAGGATTTCTAAAGTAATGGAGTACATAAATTAAACTGGATTCAGTTATGTGTATAAAGGTTGAATCTTTCCAAAACCTCAGCTAATTTTATAATACAGTGTCACAATATGATTTTTTTTCTTTTGGACATCTTCTATATTGCAAGGGCTGTAACACTAAACACACAGTCTGATGTTCACATAAATATAATCACAGCAATATAATACACTATTACTGCATTTACAATGCGATTCGAAGAAAAATCACAGCGATATAGAGTTACCATCAGAACTCAGGAACTACTTAAATAATTAAAATAAATGCTCATAATCGGCAGAAAACACTTCCGGTTGAAGTTGAGTTGAACACTTCCGGTTGAAGTTGAGCGATAGTTTTTTATTGCAAATTGCCCGTTAAAGTCAGTGTTTAATAATAAATAATCACAAACATCACATGTGCTTTGTTAACACATATATGAAGTTGCCATTACTACGAAGAAGTGTCTAGAACAGTCTAAGGTCAGTCAGTTTCAGACAAGAACAGAAATTCAGGACAGTTCTGCCCTGATGATGTATACAAAAGTATTCATCCATAAACCAGCGTTTCTATCGTTGCATACACTTTAATCTATTTTTAAACATCTGTTACAAACTGAGATTGAAGCCCAGTGTACCAAGTATTAATATTGAGACTCGTGGATAACCATCCCACGTATGATTAAGAGTTGTTTCTCAAACAACAAGAGTTGTTTAAGAACATGAATAAAGTCAACAGAATGTAATTTGTAGCTTTTGGCAGATGCAGATGAAAATTGACCGAAGGAGAGAAGGAAAAACGGCAAAGGGATGTTTTTCCTGGACTCCAGAGCACGTGTAACGTCACATGCTGTACAGGAGTATAACTATGCCAATACACACTAATGGAGAAAATGCGAATATTTTCACAGCTTTTTAAAACTTAAATTATAGTAACTCAAAAACTACACCAGATATCAACATACTGTTTTACAGGCACAAGGCTGAAAGTGTCTAGTCTCGTTTAAAATTTCAATCACGTTTCTAGGACAAAGTATGACAACACAGGATGGTAATCAATTCAGAGAGTACAGGTCCAAAAAGCCATTTTATGACCCAAAAATGTAAATTACTTAAAGTACTGAATATTTTTAAAATAAAAGTAATAGCGCAAATCCCAGGACCGAGCCAGTCGATTTCATGTATCATTTGTGTCTGTGGACCTTTCCGTTCGAGCCACATTAATGTAGATACAAGTTCAGAAGTAGAGAGTAATAGTGCCTTTATTGCTTCGCACTGCAGGCACAAACAAGTGTAAGAAAAATTTGTAGAAAAACAATAGGTAGTATCCTGTGAAGAATATCTATCAGGTGTGTTGAGTCAGATGTATTTTTTTTTCAGGCACTCAGAGAAGGGAAGCGCTGTGTAACAGCCCACTGGCTCAACACTGTACTGAAGAAAAAAAGAATGGTTCCTCCTCATCGGACTTTACATCTGCCTTTTGCATTTCCTCCTGGAGCAAAACCCTGTTCTCAACATGTAGGTTAAGCTCCCACAAACATTAGTATTTATCAACGGAAATTTGTTTTGTACTTTACAAATGCAGTGACTAAAGAAAATCCATTTAAAAATCAATCTTCTTCTGATTAATTGCAATCACCAGTTATTTAACCAGAAAAAAAATGGAAAGACAAGTAATTTTTTGTGAACTCCTGACAGTTCAGAGAATCATGTCCAGAGTTGCAACGCCATTAATGTTGGTCCTGCCTAGACACCTGAAACACTTTAGTTTTATGGTACGTCACTAGCCTAATCCTTTACTCTGGGGCCTGTATGATAGTTGAATGCAAACTATTACTCATAATTAAATTAACCAGATTTCCTTTGCTGAATGATAAAGTGCATGCGTGTCCTTACTTCTGTTCCTACATTTTGGTTCTGTCAAACATGAATATCATTAACAGGACCAGTAAAACAGTTTTTGAGAAGCATTACTTAACCTACTTAAGAATAGTACTAAGTAGTAGTAGTACTATGTAATAGTGTTATTCTTTTATGTTAGAGTTAAAGTGAAATGCAGTTTTTTTTTTAATTTTCCTGTCATGCATGTACTCTAATTCATCTGTGTTTTATGTCAGATTGTATCGGTGACTGGTTTTGTGGATTCTGACAGAGATGACCTGAAGCTGATGGCCTATCTAGCTGGTGCAAGATACACTGGATATCTGTGTCGCAGTAACACAGTTCTTATCTGTAAAGAGTAAGAATGGGAAAGGCGTATCGAATAAGTGCTTCCTGACAGTTTTGTTTGTAGCAACAATGTGATGTATGTGCTCTTATCTTGAATATCTAAGCAAAGTAGTATGAAATTCATGATTTCCTGTGAAATGCTTTTTATGGTTTAACACCAGATAACACAAATGTTTTGGCAGCATCACAGTCACCTCTGTGCAGTCACTAAGTAGAACATGTGTCTCAGTATATTGTTAAAATAGTATTTTTTAGTGCTGCAATAAGCACAATGTTTTATTCGGGGGGGGGGTTTAAGCAAGTTTAAGTAGTATAAGCACTTTTAAATCTATGTGTTATCTAGAAGTTGAAGATTTTTTATCACCCAAACGAATTGGCCTATGCATCTACATGAACAGTGCTAATAGTATAGTCTGCTCTCTCTTCAGGCCAAGTGGGCTTAAATATGAGAAGGCCAAGGAGTGGAAAATCCCATGTGTGAATGCCCAGTGGCTTTGTGATATATTGTTGGGTAACTTTGAAGCGCTAAGGCAGATTCATCACAGCAGATACTCCATCTACACACACCCTGAACCACTGGTGCCTAATCCACAACTGGTCCAAAACCTGCTGGGTATGTACGGCTACAACATACTGTAATTAAAACACAATTAAGTTGGATATTGACTTAACATGTAAATATAGAAAATATCTTGGGTATCACAGCCATTTATTACTCATCTTGGTGTAATGTATACATAGCTTATTGTGTATTTTACCATCTGCAAACAGTGAAACATTTCATATTTTCATTCTTTACCAGATGCAGTACTGTTAACCCTATGGCTCTAAAAGTAAAGTGTTGATATTTTCAGAAAGAATTCCATAAATTGTTCTTATTTCTTTCTATATGTGGTACTCTTTTGCTGTGACTACCCTGATAAACAAACAGGATGTTGTAATCGGGTCTCCATGGCGGAGACACCATCTATTGCAGGGGTCATTGATTCTCCTGTTTACAGGAGGTAACAGATTTTATGAAGAATAATTTTAAACCATTCCTTTTAGATACATTCCTGTTGGGATCGATACTCGGTCACTGATAAAAGCACCTAAAATGTTTGCACCATACCATACAGCATGTCTGTGTGTGTAAGTGATGCACCTAATGTTGGTGTCTTTCTCTGTAGGTGCTTGGAGAACGCCAATCAAAGTATTTCCTGAAGCTTTGGCGGTAAGTATGTTGAGGTGCTGTTCCATGATATAACTGCCACAATGTGCACGCACTGAAATGCTAGTCCCTGCACACTAGACTTGCTTGATATCCTTGAAGATATCAAGCAACAAAGAGTGTTAAAGGACCAGCAGCCACAAGGTAAAATGGCACAACTCTCTCAAGGGAACCTGCAAAAGTGTACAGAGAGAAAGAGAGAGACAGAAGGACAAAGCACAAGTAGGGGAGAAAGGGGACACAATGTTAACAACATCTAATAATGTCATGGTAGTGGAGACAGCGAGGGGGAAATGCAGAAGAGGAGCTCAGTGGGTCAGGAAGGGCCCCCAGCAGACTAAGTATATGTCAGCTTAACTAAGAGATGGTTCAGAGTCACCTGATCCAATTGACTCTCCAACTATAAGCTTTATCAAAAAGAGAGGTTTTAGGCCTAGTCTTAAAGGTTGAGAGGGTGTCTGCCTCCCGAACTTTAACTGGGAGCTGTTTCCTCAGGAGAGGAGCTTGATAGCTAAAGGCTCTGCCTCCCATTCTACATTTGGAAATGCTCTGCTGGCATAATAAGGTTATATCAGGTCTTTAAGATATGTTGGCTTGATCATTTACTGCTTTATATAAGGAGAAAGATTTTAAACTATTTTCTAGATTTAACAGGGACCCAATGGAGAAAAGAAGGAGTAATATGATCTCTCTTGCTAATACATGTCAAAACTGGAGGCTTTTTAATTAGTTTTTGTGTCATCCTATCAGTAATAAATCACTGTAGTTCAGTCTAGAAGTTACAAAATCATGGACTAGGTTCTTAGCATCACTCTGAGACAGGATGTTCCTAATCTTAAAAGATATTCCTGCGATCGAAGAGATTTTTTTAATGTAATGGGTAGAAGAGGTATCTTGTTGAAAAATAACACCAAGATTTCTCACAGTAGTGTTCAAAGCTAATGAAATATTAACTAAGGTTGTAATTTGATCGGATACCTTGTCTCGTAGGACTTGGGGACCAAATAGAATAACTACAGTCTTGTCTGAATTAAGGAGTAGAAAGTTACAGGACATACTGGCCTCTATGTCTTTTAAAAATGCTTTTACTAATTGGACATACTGATCAAAGGTAAAATATCACTAAGCAGTCTGAGATGGGAACTCTAAAGACACAAGTCAGTGTCCTCATCATCATCAGCAGTCATCTCATTAAAGCATTTGTTAACTTACAGCTGATTCTGTTCTGTGCAGTGTTTTTATGTTATAAATTCTGGATTATATTGTTTTTGTGTTAGTTTATAATTGAATATAATTTTTGCTTCCACTAAATTGTGTTTTAAAAAAATGATGCAGTGATGATAACTCAGCCCAGTCATATTAACTGACAAGTTTCAAGAGCCACACCTAGTATGGGGGATGGACTAGGAGTCTGGGCTGGGATTTGATCCTGCCACCCTCTGCATCACAGTCTGATGCTTAACCCACTGAGCTACTAGGCCACCACAATTTTAAGTAGTATGAGTTTGAAATATAAATCTGGGGTTGGGCATTAATTTCCCAGATTCCAATAAATTCAAATCAAACCAAATCGTAATGGTCATCTCAAGGCCCTTTACATAGCAAGATTTAGGGCCCTGCAAAATAACAAGGTGCAGCAGATGAGACGGTAGGCAGGTTGGTAGGACCAGTAACCGCAAAGTAGAAGGCCATGGACACCTGCTTAAAGGTACAGAGAGAAAGAGGATGAAACACAACTATGGGAGAAGAGACTGATTTTAATCTCTATTCTACATTTTACAGGAATCCAATAGAGAATAATATAGGAGAAACATCTATTTTGCTAATTACGGTCACTCTGGCTGCAGCATTCTGGATTAACTGAAGGCTTTTAAAAGGATTTTGGTGCATCCGATTAACAGTGAATTGTAGTAGTTGAGATCACCTAAAAAAGTTAATTGCTTTTATTGTACCATTTGATTTTACAGCCAGTTAGTGCAGCTTGACTATCTCGTCTGATTGTGTCTGTTATATTTGTGTTGTGTGTAGAGCCTCCAGCTGCTCCAAAGGCAGAAGGCTACAGACCATACTAACCAACCAGCAAAAAAGAAAGCCAGGTCAGTGCAGTAACTCCAGACAAAGGCTCTCTAAGAGTTGTCACTGTGACATAGTAGAGTTGACACAGACATGAACTGTCTAGATTGCTGGTGTAATAGTAATATTGTGACTAAAAATTAAACTTTGTGTGCGCAGACTCGAGGAAACCCAGTCCCAAAGTAAAAAGCTTCCCCCAGAATCCACTCCTCACATTATGTTTACAGGTTTTGAGCCTATACAAGTACAGCAGTACACAAAGGTAAAGTCACCTATTCTCTTCCTCTTATATACATATTAGTATCAAACATAGTGCCCAAACATCAGACAGATTGTTGATGTTACACTGTTACTTTTTAGGCTGTTAAATTAGGTCGCTATATCTCTCTGATAAGTTATCATTATCTTCTCTGTGGCATCATACTAAATGCTGTCAGTGTTTGATGATCTCTGCTCTTCATCTCCTGCAGTGGTTACATGCTTTAGGTGGTGAAGTAGCAGACAGCAGTCAGAACATCACTCACTTGGTGGCAAGTAAGGTGACTCGCACTGTCAAGTTCCTCACTGCTATGTCTGTGGTCAAATGCATCGTTAGCCCCGAGTGGCTTGAAGAAAGCTGGAGGAGCAAGAAATTTGTAGGTCAGTGTGTGTGTGTGTGTGTGTGTGTGTGTGTGTGTTTCTTTATATCAGGGCTGATACTACAAGACAACTTTATTTACCAAAAGAAGACAAAGATCTGTGAAGGTTCTCGGTCATCCGTGTCATGGTTATCTCAATAGCAACTGGACTTGTTTGGTTTCTTGATTTGTAAAGAAATAAGTAGACGCCATAAGTAGACAAAGCCACAAAAGATTAAAAAAAGATAGCCAAAAAATGTAGAATTACGAGAACACACACTCACACCTCTTCCATTCTATAGTCAGAAAGAATAAGAATTCTCTTCTCTTTAATTAACTGTGTGTCTTGACTTAATATGGATTTAACCTGTATCCACAATACGAAGAAGGGAAGAAAGAAATAACTCTTGACAAGGCAATCTAGGACTACCTCTTGAATCTGATGACCATGCCACAAGAATTCCAAGCTCATCAAGGCTAAATACAGTAGCTACTTTGGACCAACAAAAATATAAAACATTCTGGGTAGTTCAACACTTTCAAGTTCACTTCACTTTATGTTGTTACATAGAATGGCTTCAGTATATTTTTGATCTAGAGAAAGAAACATCTGGATGAAAGTTCTAAACTGGAGGTATTGCAAGAACGAACATCAGCTTAGTCATTCAGAATTTAAGTAGCACATATTTATTGCATTGTGTGTGTTTCAGATGAACAGAGTCACATTCTGAAAGATGCAGAGGCAGAAGTGTTGTTTGGATTCAGTCTGGAAGAGTCACTAAAGAGAGCCCACTCTGCACCACTTTTCAAGGTCAGATAACGACACTTCATTTTTACGTCAGTTAAACAGTATAAAACCAGCTTTGGAGAATTTCCCACATGCAAAGCGACATTAAGGCATATGGCAAACTGTGGTTGTAAAATGTTATTGTCATGCACTAAAACGGAAATTCTGCCAAGAGCCTATATAGCTGTAGTGAGCATGTGTGATGACAAAAAGAACAGTTCTTTTTGGCTTCCTGTCTAGTTGACTATTTGACCTTTGTCATTCTGTTTTATGTGATGCAGGGAAAGTACTTCTACCTCACACCGGGGATCTGCCCTAGTCTCGGTACAATGAAATCTATTCTGGAGAGTGCTGGAGGAAAGCTGCTGGCCAAACAGCCTTCCTACAGAAAGATCATGGAGCATAAACAGAACAAGGTCCTTAAACTTTGCATTTAGTTGTCCTGTGAAATTGATATTCTTTGATTTTTTTTTTCTTTTCAAAAAACAAAAAAATTATTAACCCTCATACCCTCCTCGAATTGGGATAATACAAAAATTTCATGCATCTGCCCACAATAAGAAAATGGTAGAATCTGGTCAAATACAATTAAATGTCACAATGAAATGCTGACATTACAGAATGCATACTTTTGGCATGGTAGTAAGATTAACCAATGTCGTTCCAATGGAACTCTACACTGTATTTTTGGCCATAAAGGTGTGAAGAGTACATAAAATAATAATGCAATTGAGAACTTTAGTCAATATTTATTTGTGTGTGGAAAACGTGTAAGGAACTATATCTCTTGATGTGATGTTGATGAATAAATCATGATAAAAACCTTACATTTCAGTTAGAGGCTCCATAATAGACATTTGACAAACAATTGAAGCAGCTCACAGTATAGTGTTTAGGGTTTCTTTCGATTAATTGTTTGTGTTTTGATGCAGAACCTTCCAGAGATCATCTTAATTTCCTGTGACAATGACTTGCATCTTTGTAGAGAATACTTCCTGAAAAACATTGGTAAGATCTAAACCTACATTTGTAATTCAAGATTCAAAACACTTTATTAATCCCAGAAGGAAATTGTTTTGCCACGAATACAGCCGCTCACGTTAAAGAAACATTAGAAGACCCACAACCATAAATAGCACCAAC
>JAUMHF010000009.1:1767963-1786344 GCA_032359275.1 Microctenopoma steveboyesi
GTTGTTAACCTTATACAGTTGATATAAAATATTTTACTACAGTATTTGGTTCAGAATCTTTTTTTTCTAGATTTTCCGGTGCGTCTTATATGGCGAAAAATACGGTAACTCATACACCATGTGTACATATTTAAGTTCATCCATTAACACTTTGGTGCTATTTTCAACTCAACATTGCCTTATAGATTAGCTTTTTACCAATCCCAGAATCCTACTTAATTTTATTAGACTTTTCTAAAACTTCGTTATCACTAGTTAGATACGTTAAATATACATCTCAGTGGGTAGAGCAGTCGTCTTCCAACCTAAGGATCAGCGGTTCGATTCTATGTCGAGGTGTCCTTGGACAAGACACCGATACCAATGTAGTAGCACAGACACAGGTCCAGCAGCTGTCCAAACAACAATTTCCCCAAGGGGATCAATAAAGTATTCATCATTATTATTATTATTATTATTATTATTATTATTATTGGCAGACCTTAGCTAAAATTCTCCACCAAAGCCCCAAATCCTTTGTAAAATAGGGTTCCTCTTAGTTCCATTTGTAGATTAAACCTACAGGGAGTGGACAGACGACAAAACGTCTCTTGTACGGAGAAGTGTGTTTAAAGCACAGCTGTGTATAGCAACGTTACAAATGCTAGATATTAGCTAAATGGTTACTGGTGAAGATCGTCTCTGCAGCGCAACAGACGCTCCTGGGCTCAAGCTCCAAATATACCGCACTGGGCAGCTGGATCTTTTCTCCCCTAATGCCCCGGGTGAAGGTTAATGTTATGTTTGTTTAAACGGTAAACGATCCATTTTAATATGTGTTTCTTCTAAAGTGGTCATGTAGGAAAACAATATTGTAATGATATAACAAAATGCATTTTTATTATAGATTAAAAATTATATTACTTTACTTTTCTTGGCAGACGCTTTTATCCAAAGCGACTTACAAGGAGCTAGCGCTGGGTGTCTGGCTCAGAGACACACCTGGTAGGGGATGGATTAGGAGTCAGACGGGGTGAAATACACTTGTTGTGTTAATATAAATTGCCTTGTAAGTTGAATCCACGCTGACACTGTCTGTGTGTAAAGATGTATGAATGATGTTGTTTTGCATTATTAGCTCTATAGTTTGCACTAATGTGTATAATGATGATAATAATAATAATACTAATAATAAATAATTCTCTTGGGGAAATTGTTGTGTGGACAGCTGCTAGACCCGTGTCTGTGCTATTATGGGGTATCAGTGTCTTGTCCAAGGACACTTGGACATGTAACCTGGTGGGACTGGGAATCGAACTCTACCCACTGAGCTATCATGCCGCCCCAATAGTCTTTCAAAACACTTTCAGCAATCTTTCTAACATGTCCCATATCTTGTCCTAAAGAGCAACCAAAAGTAGAGGAGGAAGAGGTGACAGACAAAGAGGACTCCAGCACCACGCCCAGACCTTCCAAGAGGGCCAGGACCAGTTTTACTGTTGACCAGTTACAGGTACAGTGGGAGTTGATGGGATTCCTGCTGATGTAATTAGAGTTAAGTCGTTTTCATTATGCACCCTAGACAATATGAGTAGAATCAGATCTGGATATTGTGGGGAGTTAACACACATGTACATACATGTAGCACACAGCAGGGGAAGGTGAGACGCAGCCAGACTGTGTTTGAAAGTAGAGAAGTGTGATACAGCATTAGTAAACTGTAGATTCTGTTGCAGATTTTCTCCTCTTAACTATATTAAGCCAGATTGTCCTATTTACAGTTGACATTTCTAATAACGTTGTTGTGCAAATGCTGGTCCGTTAATATATTAATCGTATGTAGAATTAGCATTGTACTTACAATATTAGGACAAGTCATGAGATGTGAGAGTCCTGAGGAGACTAAATTTAATTTTTAGACTCATGTCTGTCTCTGTTCATCTGTCTGTTTAATGACTGCGTGTTTCTGGTTTTAGTGTGAAAAGGCTTCATGGGCCATATGGAGTGCAATGATAGCTGGGAGGGCCTGGTGCCGTTTTAGTCATTTTTTTATTTTTTCCTGACCTCTAGTGGGGATGGCATGTACTACGTTGGATTATAAACTAGATTATGCACTTTTGGTCCAGTAGCCTCTAGATTTAAACATAATGAAACTTGACTAAACTGTTAATGTCCCGCTCTGTCATCTCTTCTCTCTATCTGTAGGTAATGCAGACACAGTTTGCTAAAGATAACAACCCAGATGCTCAGACTCTGCAGAAACTGGCAGAGAGAACTGGTCTCAGCCGCAGAGTAATTCAGGTAAAAAGAGAGAAACTCTGATTTATTTTCCCTATTCTGAGAAAAAGTCGACTTGAAGTTGGATCTCAATAAATTGGAACTCTGTCCCAAGACGCAACATTAGAGAACTATTCTTAAATCGATTTCATCTAAAATATTTATTTAGAAATTGTTAATGTAATCTTTCTTTTATGTGATTTTGTAACATGGAGCTGTAGATATAAATAATTGTCTTAACTGAAAATTTAATGTTTTTTTATACATTCTTAGAAATGGTCAAGTAAATCCTCTAAATATAATAAACTACTTTTATGCCATATACCTTTTGAGTTCTGACATCTCTTTTAGCAATGAGACCCGACAGAATTACATTCTTAGCTTTATAATTGTGTGAACGGATAAGGAAAGGACAGATGAAGCAGCTGCGGCACTGAAATCAGAGCATATGCCTTTAAAAAGCAGAACTTAGTCTACTCTCCCTGTCTCAGGTTTGGTTTCAGAATTGCCGAGCGCGTCAAAAGAAACACTTCAGCCCAAATCCTGCTTCCTCAACCATCATGACATCGCTTACACCTGGTCAGCTGACGCCACCTTTGATGGAGGATCTGCAGTACACAGCCTACATCTCCCCAGACACACCCCTCCTCACTACACTCACTTACATGGACGGTAGGAAAAACTCCACTGTGCTAACTCTACTGATTTGTAAGAGCCTGTGTGGCTGCTATGTAAAACCAGTGCAAGATGCTTTCATTTTATTTGTTATACTTTTTTTAGTAGTAATTTGTAAACAATGTAAGTAATTGTTAACTCTTTTTAAACTTTAGTCCAAAATCCAGGCCCACTTTTGCTTCAACCAGTTATATCCAATTCACTGACACAGCTGCCAGTGAGCCATGCCTGAGCTGCATCCTGCCTCTTGAAATAAGAGGCTTGCTGACGGGACGATGAAGAGCAAAGGCGCAACTCTTAAAATAACTGCTATGAAAGATGTATTTAAATTTGAGCAGACGCTTAAAGAAAGGGGGGACAAAAAATAACCAGTTAAGTCAATCTTTGATTTTGAATGAGAGAAAGATAAAATGTAAAATATTGATATTTGTTAATGGTATGAATTTGTTTGCATTTAATTTATTTGGGATATGATATAAGGCACTTTTCTGAGAAATTATGTAAAATATTTAGGTTTTCTATATTATTTTTAGGCTGTAACAGAGTTGTTGATATTTACAAGGGCAAATCCAATATGTATGGACTACTAGACAATTCAGGAGTGGATCATATTGCATATGAAAACCACTGGAGCTTGTTTTCCTGTCTGTATTAGTGACGGTATAAACATGTACTGTATATTAAACACCACATGTGGACTGTTTGTCCTCCTGCTTCCCGTTTTCTTCTCAACATATCCATTACCTATTTCTGTTTTCAGAAGATCACCTCCTAAATATGGACAAAAAGCAAAACGGTCTGTACATCCCTATTGTGGCTTTAAACAAACATTGTTCCGGATATCTTTTTTCTCTTACTATGTGGGATCTCTTTAGAGAGAATATAGCGGCCTGGTAGCTCAATGGGTTAAGTCGCTTTGGATAAGCAAAGTAAAGTTATGGTCAGAGACGCACCTATTTTAGTCTCAGAAAAATGTAACTGATGACTCGTGTCCATTTTGGCTGGGCTACTTGGCAAGGTTAAATGAAACGTGCTCGCAGGACGCAAGGGAGTCGGGGAGTAACGGCAAGAAAGATGAGAGCAAGGAACTGCCTTCAAGAAGCTGGCTATTAAAACGTATTTTAGTTTTACTAAGTATTCAATGTTATTTATTTTCATTTCATTCCTTTTGATTTCTTACATTTGGGCAAAATCAGATGCATTAAAGAAGCTGAAGTTTCCCCACAGTTATTTTTCTATTGGGGTAAAAATATCATATCAAACATTTATACATGTGCACTTTAATGCAGTTACACTAAAAAAAAACTAACCCTAACTGCATAAAGTGAACAATGTCTGACAGCCGAGGAGCTGCTTGTACCTTTCTCAGCTGCATGGAGGGCGCAAAATAAATCATGTAAGAATTTTAACGGGCAGGGATATTTTTGTATGAAGTAGCCAACACCTCATCAGTAGCGCATTATTTGTGCAACTGCACCATAGAAACACTTTATATTATTTCATACATGAGAATTTATTGTTTATCTACGGCAATGACGTAATCGTGTACTTTTATTTTGAAAATATTGTCCGGACGTGGGTTTGGGCATGCGCATATTACCGAAGACTAAATAAACCAGTGCTTAGAGAAGGGAGTACGACTGTAAACATTGACAAGTTGGTAATTTGTTGTGTTGTTGGCATGGAAATATAAGGTAAAGTCGATTTTTAAACATGTCTGCTTTTGTCAGATAGTTGGCACAGTTAATATGCTCACATGTTATACAATTAACTAGTTAGTACTACAGTCCGTGGTTTGGTTCCTGACCTGGTGCCTCAGTAGATTCATAAACGGTCGTAAATGTCCTGAGCATGTCGACTGCCTTGTCTTGACTTAAAGACCTCAATTTATTGGCTAAAATTTTTCCCCTTCTCTTGTATAGGTTCACTTTAACTTTATCCGTCTGGTTTGTGTTCTGAATCGCCTGTAGATTTTCTACCACAAAGCTAGCGATAGCTTAACACGCTCAACAACTGTCCAGAGACACCCATGGTTCTAGCGGTGCCGCTAACTTGTTAGCTTGATTAGATTGGTTTTCATAGTTCCTCTGAAATAAATGCATTGTCTTTTTCTCATTCTGTTTAGCGCATAGTTTTTTTTCTACACGTATAGATAAATGCAAATTAAGCTATATTCTTACTTCACCAAAGGACATTATGATTAGCAAACCAGTTAGCTAACTGCGTATGCGACTCTATTAGCTAAAATGCTAATAACAAACTGTTAAGATAGCATATATCGGCTATTCGCAAGAATAACTACACTGGCTATAAATAACAAACGACTAGATATTAATTTTAAATTTGCGGTAACTCTCACAATGGACATATTTTGATACACAAATCAAGTTGATGTGTGAACATCTGAGTCTTTGGTTTCTGAATCTGAGCTATCGAAACGTTCTTTAAAACAAGTATTCCAGCTAGCCGCTAATTGTTTGGACAACAAACTATATTGAATGCGAAATGTTAAATCACTTCAATAATAAATGATTGGTTGAGGTGTCAGTTTGAATTACAGCACAGCAAAGGAAAGGGTTCAAGTTAATCCATTAACACTTCCACAGCAAAATGATGTCACCCTGTCATCCTCTTACCTCTCCAACAGATCAATTCTATTGTAATCCTGTAGATTAAAACACACTGTAATTTGTCTAAATATGTCTGTTTAAAAAAACACACACACCACAGCTCATTATAAGTAATTATTATTATACTTCACCTTGTCATCAAAGTTGAGAGCTGACTCAGTGTGACCGTATTATATTTAGAGGTGTTTCCTAATATGTTTAACTTCACTGACAAACATGATAGGGGACGAAAAAGAGAGCCTCAAAGTTTATTGCAGGGTGACAATGTTTGATACAGTAGTTTGTACAGGTGTACAAGCTGGTGACTCATTGTAAGGAAATGCACTCTAATTGCTCTCAGAGGAACAATAGCAGATCAAATTCAGTAAGTAGCAGGACAAGGGTGTGGAACAAGCTATGATGAACAACGTAAAGCAATTAGTTTGCCTGCACACTGCCAAAACAAGCTCAAAATTTTAGCTTGGTTAAAGAGCTAACAGAGCTGCATTTATGTGCAAGCTGTCTGAACATGGAGTCTGATTTGTTGTTGTTTTTCTTTTTAGGTCAGCCTTAAGGTGTGGGACCAAACTTTGTTCTACAGTGTATGGACGTAAAACCAATGCGCAGGTAGGTGTAGTATTATGGTGTGGAGGAATGTCTTTATGATTGTTTGAAGAATGGAAATGTATGAGAGTGTTACTTGCATACTTATAGACTGTGTTGTATGGACATGTAGATATATAGAGGTTTTGTGCATACTGCTCTGAATTGGCAGAAATTTACTAGTAATACAACTATTAACTTAAATAATGCAGCTAATTCAGAATGTGATCTGGCATTAAATGATGCTGCATAAACCTCTAGTGATTGACACCCATCCTGCTGCCGACATCACCACATACACTTTTGTACAAGGCACACACATCTCAGATAACCAGATTGATTATAATTTCCCTTGTTCAAAGACTAGTCATTAAGGATTTTACTAGTATTCCTGCCACCTCCCACACACCATGGGATAGGAAGGTGTTGAACACAGGTATATTGCTATAGCATGACATGTTGCTTTATAGGAAAGTCAGAATTAGTAATCATGTTTAGTATGTGTATTTTTCACATTCATTCCAAGAAGCTCACAGGCTCCTCACTGTGAGTCGAATATGTAAAAGTTTTATTGCTTTAAATTAACAGAAAAAGTAGCAATGTAAAATAAGCAGAAGTGGAGGTTTGTGAGGATGTTTTCAAGCTTATGGTGTTTTGAATTTTCATAGCTCCCACCAAGGCTACATTGCTATGGAAATAAACACGAACCTCTCCTGATTTCATCTATCACCAGCTAAAAATGCAATTATTTTATCGCTCTGGGCCGTTTCCAGTTGTTCACATGTTTAACGTGGTGCTAATGACACACATGAATGCAAGGTGAAACAACAACCCATAGGGTTTATAAGACTCCTTCACCAAGCCGGTCAGCCAGAACTGACGAAACTTTATGGATTCATTTCACTTTCTCTCTCCGAGTTGCATTGAGACTACACTCTGAATAATGGGTTTATTAAATTCACTGAGGCTAAAACTAACTCACCAACCAAGGATTAGTAACAGGAAATGCCTGCCACTAATTGAATGTAATGGCAGAGAAAGTAATTTAAAGTTTAGATTTAAATACATCTTCCGTGTCAGATTGTCTGATGTCAACATGGGGGTTATTCCAGAACAAGAGGTCGAGATGTGAAAAGACCTTGCAGCTGGCTGAATTATTTTTAAACCCCGGGACAGACGACCGCTTACATTCTGAGATCATACGGGTTTGAAGGAGCACTTCCATTTAGACTTTTATATGTCATTGGAAGCTCCTTAAAGTCTCATGTGACTTTAGTAGGTAGCCAATGAAGTAAATGTTTGAGGGCTGATGAGTCCAATGTTGAACTGGGATCCTGTTACATCTGGCAAAAAAGAGGTGTCAGTGTAATGTTGTGGAGATGCTTCACTGTTCCATGTCCAGTGTAACTTGTCATAATTGAGGTAAATCAGTTCTGCTTACTACCAGAAAATGCTAAAGGAGAACATCAGGTCCTTAGTCAGTGTGTGGAACTAGATTATACAGCAAGACCATGGACCTCATTCACCAAGTCCCTTCTTCTTAGTAAGAATAATAAAGAAAATGTACCCATTTCCTTGGGGATGATGTGCTCTTGACTGTGCATAGATTATATTCTTGTCTAAAAACAAATCCCAAATAAAACATGGACAAATTTTAGAGAAATGTAAGACTTTTCTGCTCAAGATAAGACCCGGTGATCCCAAGCATAACAATAAGTTGACCTCTGAATTGTACATAAAGAATAAAAGTAAGGTTTTTAAGGCAGTGACAATATTTTTTCCATCTGTGATTCAGGTATTTAATACATTTTTGAAAAATACAGACATCTTTTTGGTGTAGTTGCAGCAAGATTAGTTGTAAAGATAGGAAATGGAATCTAAGTATCTATTATCTCACTGAATGGTTACTCTTAAGGGCCACCAGCGCACGCCAAGACGCTACTGGAATGGACATTACCAGCCGCTGTACTCTGGGGGACCCCAACAAACTACCTGAAGGGGTCCCCCAGCCTGCACGCATGCCCTACATATCGGACAAACACCCGCGGCAGACCCTGGAGGTGATCAACTTGCTCAGGAAACACCGTGAGCTGTGTGACGTGGTGCTTGTGGTGGGTGCCAAGAAGATTTATGCTCACCGTGTCATCCTGTCTGCCTGCAGCCCCTACTTCAGGTACTTCCCTTCACTACTGTTTGAGGGAAATGAATTAAGTCGCAATGCAGGTGGATGTGCTGGCTGTAATAATTAACTGATTATTTCCAGGGCGATGTTTACTGGAGAGCTGGCAGAAAGCCGGCAGACTGAAGTGGTTATCCGGGACATTGATGAGAGGGCCATGGAGCTACTCATCGACTTTGCCTACACTTCACAGGTAATAGTATAGTAGTATTTTACTGCTGTTTGGTTGAGTAGTTGAGTTCTAGATGAGTTCAGTGAAACTAACAATCAGGTCCGAACAGTAGTGTGGTGCTGGCAGCTAAAAGAAAAACATGATTACTACCTGCGCTCCTGCAGAACCCACTAAACAAGTTCATCTACTCGCCTCGAGTCCTCAGAGGCTGTTGAACAACGACGCAGTCCTCATTTTATGGCCGCCATTCGTGTTACCACAAGTTATCAGATTACTGATGCTAGAGTTGTTTTTCTGTTGTTAGTTCAGTTCTCTCTCCTTTGTGCTATTCTGTCACATTTTAGTTTAAACTCAAGAGGCTTGAATGTGGACTGTCCCAAAATGTAATGTGGACACCAAGCCATACTCAACATAAATAAAAAAAAAATATATATATATATATTTTGAGAAAGAGAACTGATCCAAAGAGGTTCTGAACTGAAAAAAAATAGAGGCCGTTAATCTAATCAGAGTGCACAGAAATGCTGGCAGCATCATGATGCCACCAATAAGTAGCTATTAATTTAGTGAACAAACAGCCACACTGGACAAGTCACAGAAATTAAAACTTACTGAAACATGATATGGATTATGCTCATGACCATTCGGATCCGCTCAGGTATTACACATAATTAGATTGAGTTCTGTGACTGAGATCAGCTGTAGATTTATGACTGATTAATGTGCTGCTCTCCCCGCGTCCAGGTGACTGTAGAGGAAGGAAACGTCCAGACACTGCTCCCTGCTGCTTGCCTTCTCCAGCTGGCTGAGATCCAGGAGGCCTGCTGTGAGTTCCTCAAGAGGCAGCTGGATCCTTCCAATTGTCTGGGCATCAGAGCCTTTGCCGACACGCACTCGTGCCGCGAGCTGCTCCGCATTGCAGACAAGTTTACCCAGCACAATTTTCAAGAGGTAAGGACCTAAAAGGACAAGAAATGCTTTGCAGTCTGCGTGGGAAATGGCCGTGTTTAAAAACAAACAAACAACTGCATTCGTAGAAGTATTCATAATCTGCATCCAGTACTTTGTAGAATCCCCCTTAACAACAGTTACTTATTTGAGTCTCTATAAGCTTTGCCTGCTCTATAAACTAGATTTAGGCAGATTATCCCATTCTTCCTGACAAATCCTCTCAAGCTCCATCAGATTGGATGTGTAGTGCCTGTGAACTGTTATCATCAGGTGTCCCATCCCAGATGTTCCATAGGGTTTAAGTTCTGACTGGGCCACTGAAAGACCCGAACTAAAACTGCTTAGCTGAATGCTTTAGGGCAATGTCTCTGAAACGTTGGCTATGGGTGTACAAAGACGTATACATTCAGTAATTCTGGCTAAAATAAATCTGATAATTCTCACTCAGCTATTTTGGTTCTTAAAAAGCAATTTGAGTGCTGCCTTGTTGTTCCTGGACGAAGCAATCTTGTGTTAAGTTGAGTTGAAGTCATGATAAATCATGAGTGTTGATCATGTGACTGCACACATGAGGTTGCTTAATGTCACAAGTCATTAATTGGTGTCTCTGTGTTTTGGTATTACTGTTATTTTATTTCACACTGCTTTAAGTCATGTTGTGACTGTTGCCACTTTCACTGTTATATTAGATGTTGGTGCCGGGTTGATGAGGCTTCTGACAACTGTCTCAGTTTGGTTTACTTAAAGGTTTATTTTATGTTAACCTGTGCAGTTTGAACACAAAGTGCTCCAGGTTCACTTCTTCTCCTGAACTGAATGCAAGTATAGTGCCAGTCTGCTGCCACAGTCAAGTGGCTCATAAATTGCGGACTTATAATGATTTCATGGATGGTACAAAGAGGAGTGAATGACTTTTAGAGAACACGGTAACTTGTTAGACGAGTAGTTGTACAGCAGCAAAAACATCACCTTTTGTTTGGCTTGACCGAAGTAACAACCCTAATCCTGACTGACGAGTTAACAAGAATACTCTGTCCTGTCACATTCAGAAACGCAGCCGCTCGGCTCAGCTACACGTCTGCACAGCATGAGATCTGATGCAGTCAGAAGTTTCTGGTTTGTTACACTCTTTGCTTGATTTTACTGTAAAGTGTTCTGTAACTGAGACCTTCCAGAAAAGCGTTTTCTCCTGGAGTTGATGCACAGAGGTGGATGAGTGCAGTTGTCCATATACCCAGGATTCACGGCAGATTAGTCCTACTTAGAGTAATGCAGCAGATTCCTTTTGACCTCTGTCGATCATTAGTGTTGACAGTGTTATTGTGAAACCAGTTTCCTTCACCCTGGCTCCAGTATGAACAACTATACTATATCAGACCTTGATTCATAGGAGTTAATTTGACACCATGTTGTATTCAACCCTAACCCTTATTTTGACAGATAACCTATGATAATAGAATAATAATGGATACGTTATTGATCCCTTTGGAAAAAATGTTGTTGTGGTGCTTGTTTTCCACTGTACACATTTTTCAAAATGACATAAGTAAGTGGCTTTCTGGTGATTATTCCTCCTGTTTTAGAGCAACATTGTGTAATGATCACCGCACTGTTTGGCCGTAAAATAGATAAAATAGATTTAAAAGATGACTGTTAAGCCCCGTTGTGTGGCAGGTAATGGAAAGTGAAGAGTTCATGCTGCTACCTGCCAACCAGCTGATTGACATCATTTCCAGCGATGAGCTGAATGTGCGGAGTGAGGAGCAGGTTTTCAATGCGGTGATGGCGTGGGTGAAATACAGCATCCAGGAGCGCAGACCGCAGCTGCCCCAGGTTTGTTTCTCTCAGTTTACAAACTGGGCATCAGTTCTCACATGACTTCTGTGGAAGCGAGGGCACCCTGGGAATAAAATGGATTCCATGTGTCCGACAGGTTCTGCAGCATGTCCGTCTGCCACTACTCAGCCCCAAGTTTCTGGTTGGCACCGTGGGTTCAGATCCTCTCATCAAGAGTGACGAGGAGTGCAGGTTTAGTGTCTCATTCAAATTAAGGTTTATGGTGGGGTTTGGTCTTCAGTGTGACATACAGACAATATGTATCCTTTCTTTAGCTTCATCTTATCTTATTGTTTCAGAGACCTGGTAGATGAGGCTAAGAATTACCTGCTGCTGCCACAGGAGAGGCCCCTAATGCAGGGCCCCAGAACACGGCCAAGGAAACCCATTCGCTGTGGAGAGGTGCTTTTCGCAGGTCACTAGCTTCAAGCACTAAAGTAATACTATTGAAAATGTTTGTATGGCAGTGTGGAAGCTTGTACAAAATGCATCACACTGACTGTAATGAAATCTGTGGAATCATGTTATACGGTGCATCATCTCATCACTTCCTCACTCGTTTCCTTGTCTGGCAGTTGGGGGCTGGTGCAGTGGGGATGCCATTTCCAGCGTGGAGCGCTACGATCCACAGACCAACGAGTGGCGGATGGTGGCGTCGATGAGCAAACGGCGATGTGGCGTGGGAGTCAGTGTTCTGGACGACTTGCTGTACGCAGTGGGCGGTCACGATGGCTCGTCATATCTCAACTCAGTAGAGAGGTGTGGTTTTTTCTTTCATGCTGGAAATATTGTTTTTTCAGTCCTGACTATATCTGTGTGTCCTTTCTTTACTACTCAGTTTTTCTCTTTGCCACGTCTCTTGTCCAGATATGATCCGAAGACCAATCAGTGGAGCAGTGACGTGGCCCCTACAAGCACTTGCCGGACCAGTGTGGGCGTGGCTGTCCTCGGTGGTTATCTGTATGCTGTAGGAGGACAGGATGGGGTCTCCTGTCTCAATATTGTGGAAAGGTATCTGTCTCCATGCAGCTTTACCTTCACTGTTTCGTCTACACACTCTGCATGTTCTCAGTTTTTCTCTGTTGACATTCATCCCTACAGATTGAGTAATTGCGTATAAACAGTAGTTTTCTCTGGCTGCACATCATCTTTTGTGCCCTTCAGATATGATCCTAAGGAGAATAAATGGACTCGTGTGGCCTCCATGAGCACCAGACGACTCGGCGTTGCTGTGGCTGTGCTCGGTGGATTCCTGTATGCTGTGGGAGGGTCTGATGGGACGTCACCATTAAATACAGGTATGATCCTCATTCATGAGAGCAATGCAAGCACTGAGCTGTCGGTTATTTAAAATTGCAACCTGTTATTTTGTTTCTGTTTTGATTGGTTCTTGTCTGTGTTTCCCTCCTCCTCAGTGGAGCGCTACAATCCCCAAGAGAACCGCTGGCACACCGTCTCCCCAATGGGGACCAGGAGGAAGCACCTCGGCTGTGCCGTCTACCAGGATATGATTTACTCTGTTGGAGGAAGAGATGACACCACAGAGCTGAGCAGTGCCGAGCGATACAACCCCAGAACCAATCAGTGGTCTCCTGTAGTGGCCATGACGTCCAGGCGGAGCGGGGTGAGTGTGTTCTGGGAATTTTGTGCGTCTCTAGTGTGGTTTGTGTTGCTTTAACTGCATTTATTCTCAAGATTAAATTGGTAATGACAGCTCAGCTACGACACAGTATTAAGGTGCTGGATGTGTTCTGAAAAAAAAGGTGTCATTTCATCTGCAGGTGGGCTTGGCTGTGGTGAACGGTCAGCTGATGGCTGTGGGAGGCTTTGACGGGACGACATATCTCAAAACTATAGAAGTCTACGACCCCGATGCCAACACGTGGAGGTAAGTGACACGTAGACTTACTACCCATACAACTGAATTAATTATTGTGTCATAGATTGTGACAAGCGATTTACATACTAATCACTATTTGTTTGTGTGTTAACATACAACATACACAAATTGAGGAACGGACAGTGGAGGTCCACTTTTGTTGGTTAAGCCTTAAAAAACGGCAACCTTGAGGTTAATACTGTTTTTTGTAATTATTTTGTAAAGAATTTTCTGATTGTCACTTCTTTTCAGGTTGTACGGAGGAATGAACTACCGCAGGCTAGGTGGAGGGGTGGGTGTCATTAAAATGACTCACTGTGAATCTCACATATGGTAACACACCCCCCCTATTCCCTGACACACCTCTTAGCAACAGATGCCTCTCCTCACCGACTTTTGTGCCTCAAAAAGAGACACTGTTATTTCATGTGAGAGGATCAGAGAATCTTGGGGGGGGAGACAACACAGAGATGGAGAGAGGAACAAACTGTGGAACTCTAGATTATCCCCAACCCTCTTCAAGGTCATTAGCGATGAAAGACCCTGGTTGTCTCATCAATCGACCACAGTCAGCAAGTACACCAAGAACCATCAATCTTCCAGTAAAAAGAGAAGGGTCCTCCTCCTCCAGAATTCTTTATCTGGGACATTTGAATGGAATGAAACTAAACTTGTTTGTCATTGCTATTAGGATGATATTTATTGTTTTTAATTTAACCGTCTTCAACCTGCTCATCCAGGAGTGTCCTGCATGAACAAACAGCAACACATGACATCAATAAAACATCAAAGCACCTAAAACCACAAGTAATCCAGCATAAGTGTAAAACACATTCACACAGTGAAGGCACCAGCACTAGCAGCACGACTGTGATGATGCTGCAGCGAAGATTTAAACCTGCCTGTAGGCAAATATTCTATATATAATATCACTATTCCACCGCTATTTAAACCCCATATGTTAACTGCAAGCGCAAAGTGCGATTGCAGGAAGCTTCCTCATCAAGTACTTCTTTGTTAATGAAGAAGCCTCTGAACAGACAGAGAGGGTCTTTCAAAGATGAGTACAGGCCTTACACTTCATGAATCTTAGTGTGTCCCCAACGATAAGACTAGAAAATGTAGCCATGGTTGTTTTCACATTAAAACAAACACAGTACCAACAACTTTAAGAAACAAGCTGCATTGTCTTTTCACATATGCTCAGAACCTTTATTTTACATTTGGTCAGTAGCATGAACTCAGTTTTCATCATTTCAAATGAGATTTAGTGCAGACAGAGTTCAGAATGACAATATAAGCTACTTGAAGCTTTGATAGGAGCAGCCCAGTAATATAGTCCATCATCAGCTCCCCCAGTTTATACTCAAAACTCAAGAAAAAACAAGATCAAAATTCCCCTTTAGGATTATTAACAGAAGCAAAATCAGTCTTTGCTGTACTCCGAGAAGCTGTTGGAGCCATTTACAACAAATTCTTAAAGTAACAGTCAGTCTGATCCCGAGCAGAGTGACAGAGATACACTGTGACCTGACTCAACGTAGTTAACCAGTCGTGTCACTATTTTACTGATCAGAGCTTACTCCTAAAAACTTTAGTATGTTTTAAACAAATGCATTGTATCTGACTTCTTACTCATACGTGATGGTGTTGCATGGTGGGAACAGACACGTTTAAAACCCTGCCTACTTTCACATGTCTTGTAACTGACAGGTACAGTTTGAAGCATACTGTAGTCACAACAGTGTCTCGGTTAGTTCCTCTATTAGTTGGACAGAGTTGTTTGCTCACATTTGTTTGCTAATGCACTCACATGGAGGACAGTGTGGTGCCACAGCGCCACCTGCTGTGGTAGCTGTAGCGCAGCACTAATAGACTGATCCACTGCAGTGAAACTGATCTCAGCTCCATGTTGGAGCAGGTGATGTCGTGTTGATTTGGATGAAACTTCTCCTAATTCCTTGCATTGTGATGGGAAATCATCTTCTTAATTATATATATCATCAGTGTTCCAGTTAATAAAAACTGTCGTAAAAATGATGATCGGTCAACATGAGAATCACACATTCAGATGGTTTGATGTTGTGCACAAGTGGAATTATTGCCTAGATAGAAAACTACATCTATTGACACTCACAGCCCTGCACTTTAAATTGTGTATAAAACTAAATGCACCACTTCATGTGACAGAACAAAACAAAGCTGTTATGCATTGAGTGAGCCACATTTTTATAGTTCTGCAGGTCCTAATAAGAATGAATATTGCTGTTAACAGTGAATAATACCGTAAATCTAGTTTGTGTTGGGTGTAGCTCGAGATTTCAAGTCACATGATCACTGATGGTGTCATAATGCATTTGACTGTGTGCTGATATTGGTGTTAAAAATGAATGTTTATGCTTTAGGAGGTTGTGCACACATGTACAGTATGTTGATGCTCATTGGAAATGTGGAATGGGATTATTTAATGCAGTCTGACATTGAACACATCTCTCATACTGATTGTAATAAGAGCCTGTTACCATTTGTTGAACGGTTACACATCTGCCTGTTCCTTGAAAAATCTCTCAACTGTAGGTTGTGATTTTTTTTACTGCCTCAGAAATCCAAGGAAATCCCACTCAGTTACGAATACATATGTGCTACTGCTTTTGTCCAGTAGGTGTCTAAAAAGTGATCTTTTAGCTTCAAGAAATGTACTTATACAGATCAATTTTCTCTCGACATCTACCAAAGCAGTCCTGCTGTGTTTTGCTCTTAAACTGAGTGGAGTTTCCCTTTATTCATGTAAGCTGCTAATGATGCACTGTAACCGTAACAACCAGAAATTACGCAGCCTTTGTTTAGTAGCTGATATTTCGAGTAGCCTCTGTACAGCCAACATGTGACTCCAATATTGTTGGTGATGTTTGGTGTCTTCATGTATCAAGCAGCACCTCCCAGCTGTGATCACTTCAGAAGTTCTTGAATCACTGCATTCTGTATTAAACTTTTTCTCTAGAAATCATTGTTGTTTTGTTATGAGAGCAGCAGAAAAAGAAGAAAGGTGTTATAGTAACTTTTAGAGGTCCAAGCTTTCCGAAAACGTTTTGCAAGATACTCTAATCTGCCCCAGCCTCATCACCAGGTCCTACATAGAAGAATAATGTGTTTAGTTTGGACCACCTATGCAAAAGCACTGGTGTTTAAATGATTGGTGTTTACTTAACGCCACAGGTTCCTCTGTTTGGAATGAACTTTATCATTTCATCAAGACTGTGAAACTGCATTTAGATCATTTGTAGATTTTATTTCTAACCCATAATTTGATCATTATTTTCCCAGAGGCCAATAGTGATATTGCAATCATACATTAAAATGTGCACAATTGACTTATCCAGCCAAGGGCCCATCCATCTGGTCTGTCACAAGTCACACTCTTCTCAATTAATTCATCTTTATTTGTATAGCGCCAAATCATAACGAAAGTCATTTCAAGACACTTTACATAGCAAGGTTTAAGACCTTGCAAAAATATGTGTATATGTAAACAAAATAATGCAGAAAACCCAAAAGTCCCACTTGAGCAGTACTAGGCAACAGTGGAGAGGACAAACTCCCTCTAAGAGGAAGAAACCTGCAGCAGAACCAGGCTCAGGGTGGGCGGCCATCTCCCTCGAGCGGTTGGGGTTAGTGGACAGAGGAGAGAGAAAAGAAGGTAACATAGATCATAACAACAACAAGGATCAGCAGACGAAGCACTGGGCAGGTTGGTAGGACCAGCAACCACAAGGTGAAACCACACAACTCCAAGGTCAAGGACACCTGCAGAAAGGTACAGAGAGAAAGAGACAGAAGGACGAAGCACAACTAGCGGAGAGAGGAGACGCAATGTTAACATGTAAATCATCAGTCAATATAATCTGTCTTCAGGTATTTCTTGGCCCATGTCTGTATCTGAGCACCTTGTTCTTCTGGCCATCTATGACTTAGCACTGGAAGGTAATGGGTTCCTGTTTGCTTCACATTTGAATCTGACTGTCTCGCTAGTAGTTCTGAATTCTGAGGCCCCCTGAATGCCTTTCTCAAATTGTACTGCCGCTAACACGCTAATCCAATCCGCACTGCATATAAAGACAAAAACCAAGTCTCAGAACCACTCTGCATTCCTCTCAGGAGCTTTGGCTTTATACTGACAGGCTGTTCGAAGCCAGCTCAAGGCATCCAACCAGACACACCCAATATTGACACACCCACAAGACTATAGGACACACATCCACTCTCAAATACACACAAATCCACGAGAACGACTGGGCAATGATCCAAACAATGTGAATTGAACCTTGCAGTCTGCAGTTAACAGTAGATAAACAAGAAGTCTTTGGTCCAAGCAATTTAGAGTTCTGTCACGATGTCAATTAGTTTGAATAGTGTGATGACCTCATTTTAATTTCACCTGTCAGGTATATTTATAGACAAATATTGTACACAAGCACAGTAACATTGTAAAGTGGCATAAAGTTCTTAAAAAAGTATTAGGGTACAGATGTTGAATGAGGTTTAAATATAAAAAGCTTGTTGCAGACAAGATGTCATGGAGGGGACACGGCCTTTTCTCCTTAAAAACACGCTGAAGGTCAGTAAGTGATGAGCAGTAATTATTCTGACGAGAGGCTGATTATGGAGTGGACTCTCCTTAGAGCTTAGACATAGTCAGCTGTAAATTGGTCTGGGTCAATGTTGATGATAAGAATAAAGGAACTCCCTTTGCAGTCTCCTGTTGTACCATGGGGAAATTACACACCACTGCTGCTGACAACTAAAACCACTGGTCATGGATAATAAGGCTTCAGAACCCACCTTACACATGATCAGTAAGATACATATGCCAAATTTATAATAGTTCTATTTTAAAACCTTTTCAAATGTTCAATATAGTGTCACTCATCAACATCCCACCAACGGCATTCATATTTCTCTTACTTGCATCTTTTTCTCGTGCCTCAGTCTCTTTCACTAAAGATGTGTACATGGCACATCTTTTCCTATTTATCCTATTTATCAGATAGATCCCAGTTTGTTCATGTTAATGATGAATCTTCCATGCACATGCAGGTTAAATGTGGACTTCCACAGTGTTCTGTGCTTGACTCCCTTAGGCAACATTATAAGGAAACACTCAGATGCAGATGATACACAATTATATTTATTCATGAAACCAATTGTTTAGGGATTCTCATGC
>JAUMHF010000009.1:1786444-1802417 GCA_032359275.1 Microctenopoma steveboyesi
CCTTTGGAATGTGCCAGCACCCCCCTTGCATGGTCTGTTAAACTCATGGTTCAAGTAACTGTTTTATCTAATATATGACAGATTATATTTTATTTGCCAAGTATTCAATTGTTGATTGAAAAGTATTAAAACAGATGTTTTACCCATATATTACTGATAAAAATATACAACACCAGTCACATACTCCTGTACACATAGTCCTGTATGCTGGCAGAAGCAGTCCTAAACACATCCCAGTTTGTCTGAGCTAAACGACTTGGAGCAAACCCCACAGGATCCCGTGAGGGACATGATTGAATGCCTTCTCCAAATCTCTAAAGATTATCATCCAGGTCATTTCAGTTTTTGTCAATTGTACTTGTTTTTTTGCCTTAATGATGTTTCACCCGCCATTTCAGAAGGCTTTTCCAAGTCTTCTCCAAATCCACAAACACATGTTAATTGGTTGGGCAAACTCCCATGCGCTCTACCAGGTTTCCTGGCCAGGGTGTAGAGCTGATCCAGGGTTCCAAGAGAGATATCACAGTCCATAATCATAGAGGCAACTGATCCAGCTATTGTAATCAGAACTAATCACATATTTTCCATTAAAATGTTATTTATAAAAAAGAGAAATGACATTGTTGTGCATTGTTGGGCTGGTGCACAAATCTTGTTGTGCATTTTTTTAGTAGACTTAATGAGCTTCTCATCAGCCACAGTTAATAATAGAATGAGACAGAATGCACACTGTTGTTTGTCTTATTGCATAAATCTCAGTTGGATCAGGGCTTCTGGATGGGATATGCATGAATAACCTGGGAGAGGACACCAGTCAATATAACTGCTAATCAGTGTACGTACTTGTGCATATTATCTGTGGCTTACTTAAAAGTGCTCATGTCTGTGGCCTCTAAACAGCCTAGCAATTTTGTTGGTACATCATCGCTCAACATTTTCACATTCCTGATTGACTAGGTCTGCTTTGTCACAAGTGGTCTCTGGAAAAGGGCTGTCCTTTGATGGAGTCACGTATCTTATCTCCAAAGATTAGCTGGGACGATGTTTATACAAACCCCTTTTCTCCTTCTTGAAGAGGAGTTGCGTACTCACCTACTTGGTGTCTCTTTAAAATCCGAGTACCATCCAACACCTAGCTGCAACCATTTCCCCTCTCCCACAAGCTGTGATGGAGGACAGTTGAAGCCAAACAAAGGCCACCAAAGGAAGGGGAAAGTGCTAAATGAACACTCTCTGGCAGTGTCAGCAGTCTCTGTGAGTGTGAGTCTCTAAGTGTAAAGGAGCTGCTCTACCATCCACCACACAGGTCCAGTAAATACCTGGACATTTGTAATATAATAGTGATGTTACATTGATGTTGCACTGAGCCAAGTAATTGAAGAAGCTACACACACAATTTCTCCTTTTTACAGACCACAAGGCTGAAAACTGAAATTCAAAAAATTCCTCTCTTTAACTGGTCACTTTCTGTGTCAGTTACTCTTGATTTAATATTAAGTTTAAAAAAGTCTGAACCATCTCACCAGTTGAAATGAACCATTTTGCAAACCAAATGGCTGGGAGGCTTTAAGGCTTCATCTCATCATCACTAATCTATATCCATTTGTTGAAGTGCATTACTGTCTTGAGAAGGAAGCTATTAGAGAGGCTTGTAGTTTTGGATTTGATAGATCCATACCGTCTGCCAGAGGGTTTGAACTGAGATTGTAACTGATGTGACTACTTGGGAATTTAAATGAATCCACTCTCTTCACACACTGACCATGGATGAGGAGTGACTATGTATGCACTGTTTCCATTATGACTTTTTGTTTTTGAAAGTTAAGTGTGAGGTTGTTCATTGAACACTGAATACTAAATATTGGGTAGTACTGGTGTGTCTGAATATTTAGTTATATTATCATATCTCGTTATATCTAGTCTCTTTGTATTTTGAATTAAAATTTTTAGTCTTTGTAAAACTGGAAGTCGTTGCCCCCGGAGGAATCTTCCCACGGTATTAATAAAGGAATTAATAAAGTTGGGGCATGATAGCTCAATGGGTAGGGCAGTCGTCTTTAAACCCAAGGGTTAGTGAGTTCGATTCCCAGTTCCACCAGGTTACATGTCAAGGTGTCCTTGGACAAGACACCGATACCCCGTAGTAGCGCAGACACAGGTCTAGCAGCTGTCCAAACAACAATTTGCCCAAGAGGATCAATAAAGTATCAAATATTATTATCTGATATGATCTAACGACAAAGAGTGGGGAGCAGGGGTGGCGCAGTGCTACCTGCCCTACAGCCATTACAGGACTCTCGACTGCTGGTTACACAGAAGAAGAAGAATCATCTTTATTTTCATTGATTACATTTTTAAATGTTACAACAAAATTCGTCTCCTGCATGTGACCCATCCCCCCTTGGAGGCTGCAGTGGTGAGTGTCTCGCTCAGGGACACACCTGGGAGGGGCTGGAAGTCTGGGCTGGGATTTGATCCTGCCACTTTTTGCTTCCCAGTCTAATGCATTGAGCTACCATGCCGCTTAAACAGACATGCCCTATTCTATAATACATTTCTTTAACTCATTTTACCTTTAAATACTTGTGTCTGACCTTTTAATCAGCTTCTCAAAACATATTCCATCAACTTTAATACAGTATCCAATGAAAAAGCTGACAAAAGATAAAAATTAGGTATTGCCTTCATTTTTCCGACTCCCTAATGTTCATACAGTCCTGAAAGTGTGGAAATCAAACTATTCCTAGCTGTATAAAAACTCACCTTCACGACTTGTTTGACAAAACTGATTTGAAATGTGTTTATTTAGGAATAAAATAAAAACAAAATACCTTAAGTATATGTGAGACTATATACAAAAATAAGGAGCAGCACACCAGCAAGAGTCATAGGCACCCATGGACCATTCCTGTGCCACCTATATACAAGAAGAATAAACACATTTTATATTTGTTATAACAAACAAACAGTCAAATGATCAGGAAAACTGCATAGTCTTGCTATAGACACTAATAGCATTGGCACTTCTAAAATGATTAAATATAGCCACCTCTGATAAGGTCTGATGTAAAGACAGAAGACAATAAAATAACATGAGGCTGTTTAATAAAATAACAAGATGCTGCGATCTGGTGCTATAAAGAAATATGTTTAAATTAAATTAACCTAACCTTCAAGAGGGGGTTATTTAATTTAAATAAATGTATTGAAGTTTATAAAGTTTATAACCTAGGCTAATACTAGACTAGCATTGGTTTTGGGGTACTTGGCTAAAAAATTATTCTGCAAAGCGTTCATTGCTAAAAAACGTTTGAGAAACACTGATCTTTCACTTATACAGATACAGCTAGTAGTATATTCAGTACTTAATAATAATAGTAATAATTTATTTTATATAATGTCAATGATGACCCTCATAACATTTTTAGGAAATCCTTTTAAAAATATGGGATCAGTAAAATTAACCTTTATCATGCTATAGAAACTGTGGTGCAAAATTATCAAACCAGTGTCTATTCAGAGGGTGGAGAATGCAATGGATTCAGGATTGTGTTAAAGCATGTAAGTGTGTATTTGATATGACAACTTTATAATAAACAATTCATCATTTAGTTGGATTAAAAGTAAAGTATTTTTACAATTTTTTATAAAAGTGTGCTATGACATTTCAGGACATACAATTTAAATACAAATACAAGTATGGAATATTTTGCTACTCTTAGTGGGAATTTAGAGCTTTCTTACACTGTATATAGTCTAATACTGCACTTACCAGGTCATGTTATGTGAGGTTTCACGCATGCAAAAAAGACAATCACTCAGTTGTGCATTACATCTCCCTCCAGACATATAGTGTCCGTGAAGCCTAAAAACTTGGTTTTCCTGCTCGTTGATTACATCTTCTGGAAACAGTTGAATACTGCTTTTAGTAAATTAAACTTAAGTTAAGTCAAGAAGAAGCTGTTTATTAGATTTAGAATATTTAAGAATTATTTACCTAAGCCTCTTTGCTCTAATCCTGCATTTGTGGAGCTGTCGACAGATGAGGCATGATCTGAAGTCCGGTTCCTCCTCTAGAGATAAGTCAGAGGCGTCAAACAATCATTGACAGTACAGGGTGGCTAAAAACACAGCATAGTTCAGTGTATGTCATTTTAATCTCTTTATCTATTCATTTTTTCTTGTATGCTGTTAGTAATGTTATAAGTAGTGGTATGCGATACATATATTGTTTTCAATAATATCAAAATTCTTATTTTGTCAATGAGGTAGCAGGCATTATCGCATAGTTTTTCGCATAGTGTAGATATTGTGATACAGTATTTTGTCAATAGCTAGTAAATACTGTTTTATGTTTACGTCTCAAAAGAACAGTTTTAGGAATTAGTACATTACAAACATTTTCAAGTACTTTGCTTGTTCTAAAGTGTATATTTCACTTACCAAAAATAATGAATATGTTTGATTATCATATATCACAACTCCATTCAAACCAGTAGGATTAGTTTCACATGGGACCTAAATAGTGGAGAATAGCCAAACATAAGCATTGTTTTTTCCTGCAGAAAAATAGCTGGTCTTATTTAGACTAACTGCAGGATTTTTTGTTTCTTATAGGCTGAGTAACCTAATGATGATTTTCATTGAAAATGTTTCTGCTTCTTTTTCAGTTATTTTTCTGATGATGATGACATTTACAATATCTGTGTGCTCCAGTGATTCACAATCGACTAGAGTAGAATCCAAAAACCTTGTACATAGCTGTAAAGCTTGAGGGAATACATTGCATCGGAGGCCAAAATGGAATAAAAAAAGTACAACTTACTGTAAGAGACAACTGCTCGTTCTCAATAGGTTGAACCTAAATGGGAAACAACAAGACAACAGTTGTATTATAAATACAAGATGTTTACCATTACCTCAAGTTTGCTGTTTTACAATACGCAATCCACCCTTCCATGCAGAGAGCTTAAGTAATAAGGCATCAAATACTTTCCCTTTATGATCTTGAGCCTGGGCAAAAGCTCAAGCCGCCATGTTGGAATCAGATTTCCAGCAGATAAAAACATGTCTCCACCAAAAATTGGCACTGCCCTCATTAACTGGAACTAAAATATTATACCTGTCATCCCATTACTACAAAACCTGATCTGTATTAAATGTTATATATGTGTGTTTGTGTGTGTGGGTATATAAAGTATTCACTTATTACAATCATCATATCCATCGTTCCTAATGATACGATCATGCAAACATGCTAGATATTTCAACAACAGGCCAACTAGTTTAAACACTGAATCGCACCAATCAAAGAAAAACTGACAGAAGTGTCATGAAGTGAAGTCCTTTTTAAAGTTTAAGGGTTTTGTGGATAATAGAAAATGAAACAAATGCCAACTGGTTAAGCTTTTAGCTACTCTGTAACATTGCCTGTTCATGTCGGTTGAATGTCTAATGCAGTTTATCATGGCAAATAATGAAACTAACCTCGTTAAATGAAGTTAGTCTAGAAATACAAGTTCTTAGAGAACTGATTAATACATTTATTGACGTACGCACACATGCTAAAAAGGCTGGTTTGTTGTTATAATTATCATGCTGAATCACTTCCAGTGTCAATAGCATTGTTAGCAAGATCAAACATCTGAATATTAAATGATTACTATTAGATAATGATAATCTTACCATTTTCCGTGCAGACTTTAGGCTGTTTGAGAACTAAAACTTAGCCTACTTAAAGCGACTAAAATGCTGCTAATGCACATGACCATCTACCGGCAATTACGTATTATACTTGAGTCACGTGAGAAGGTACGCCAGTCTCAGGTTATGTCATCAAAAAAACAAAAACATAAACCACACACAAAATAAATCTGTTTTCATTTTTTATTTTTTAAATCTATATCCATACTATGATGTTAATGATCAGGTTTGAATGAACCTAAATAAAATAAACTTTGTTAGTTCACGGAGCTAAAGCTGTTTTATAATTAACTGATAAACTGTATGAGACCACCAAACAAGTGTACTTTGTTATATTTGTAAGTCATTTCCTTTAACCATCCTGACCTCATTAAGCTTTAACACTGGCACTAATATTCTTGTATCTAATTCTGAATGATTTTGTGTTAGGGGAATTGGATCTTCCAACTGATGCCCCATTACTGCTTAAATACTTTAAGATTTTAAACTATGCCATTTTCAGTAATGCTTTGATAGAGCTCCCACTGAAATATACTTAAGGACACATTGAGATAATAATAATAAAAAAAGAAATTCAGCTTACCTGGATTTGAGCTGAAACTAAGCTGTGGTTTCCAGGTGACTGGAGATACTGGATACAAAAAAGTTTATTAATCCAAAATGGACATTTGTTTTAAATGCATGGCTTTGTTAAGGGAAACACTGTCTCATGTGCCATGTGTTGTTCATGTCTTCCCAAGACATTCCTAAGATTGTAAAAGTCCTGTCAGTAGTGTAAGATGCAAAGGAGACAAGGAGTTGTTCATCTTAAAAGTCCACAATACAAAAACATCCAGATCCCAGATAATGCCATGGCAGATGTAGGCATCCTCATTTGTAGTGCATTCTTTTTGGTTTGTCTGTCAAAAAAAACTACCTTGCTTCCATCCTGTTGCTGCTCCTTAAGCTTTACTAAAACAGTCTACAAACTTACTTCATTACCAACTGACACGTTTACGTGAAAACAATGTGAATGCAAATTTCAATCCTGTTTTTCCTGATGCAAATCATTAAACCTTCAAGCTATCACCTGCCATGCCCCACCCTATAAACTGACTACTGATGCCATGTACATGATGTCTAAATGATAATGTCTCCTTTGGAATGTTGGGTTTGTCAAAGTTTTTTTAGTTGCTAGTTTTAGTGCTTAGTCAAACTAGTTTAACCTGATAGAACAGGGAAGGAAGGGCAAGCATAGACTTGTCCCCTTTAATTAATGGGGAATCAAGGACGCTGATCTTCATCCACTATTTATTAGACATTTACATACACTAGTGTAAAAAGTATTTATTTTCATCTATTCAACAATACAAAACTTATGTTTTACCCAAGAATAATTTATAATTCATTAACCGCCTTGGGGAAATACTTGTGGACAGGCTGCCCCCTTAAGGTACCAAGGGTTTGGGGTTCAGTGTGTAGTCCATGTGACCAGAAATCAGGGTGACCGCGAAGCAAAACACTGAACCCACCGCCTGTACCACAGTCATTCCAAAGGCTTGTTGAAAAGTTGGACTCACAAAAGTAAAAGTTTCATTGTACTGAAGATGAAATTTAAAATCAGCTCTATATGTATATTCACTGACACAGCCAATCTAAGCGAGTCGGCGAAACTCAGCAATTTGTAACAATGAGATACCAGCTAAATTCTCTGTGGACATGTGGAAAACCTTTGGAAGGTCTTACAATCAATTACATGCAGCGATTGAGAATATTTTGCGAAGAACAGCCTTATGGCTATATGATTCATAAGTGTCTTAGTAGCATCATGTAGCAAATAAATATTAGGACTACTTGCACATATCTTTTCTTATATTTTTATCTCATTATTTCATTTAATTAGATTTTTCATGCTATGGTACTGTGTTGTTGTATTCTCTTTACTGTCTGGAGTTTTCGTAACACACCAATTTTCCCAATGTGGGATCAATAAAGTCTTATCATTTAGTCTCAATTTACTGTGTCCCATGAGACTATTAATTAGAAAATTAAATTAAACCAATTCATTTTGGACGTGTATATTTGAACCACTTCAAACAACTAAAGTAGTACTAAAGTTCTCTAACATTTCTTTGTCTTTCACGTCATCAATCTTAAGCTCACTTAAAACTATGCTGTCAGGCTGGTGGAATTAACGTGGTTAACATCTGCATGCACCCATGCAAAACTGCTCTCTATCAGGGCACAGTAAGTCTTGACTCTACAGGACATTTACTCAACAGCTTAATCAGAAAAGTAAATACTGTTCCATCCAATATTCCCTGCAGTCATTCTCATACCATGCAGAGGAAGCCTATAATCCCAAAATAGTAAACATTTAAATTCAATTTGACCCAGAGGAATCTGTCCTGCTCATAGTTGTCTCTCCTGTCACAGTTGTCTCTCCTGTCACCCAAAACGTCTTATTTCCCCACCTGAAGCAGAGCTGTCTAACCTTCTGCCATCAGCAAGTGTGTTTCAGAAGGGCATACACTTTAGCTGATGAGCGACAAGTTTTCCCTGAGAACCTCAGAGGAGCAGTGGCAAACTGCATACACTTAGTAAGTGATTCTGTCCAAAACACAGACACACATGCAAACATGATCAGCTGCTGCCCTGGTGTCATAGGAAGAAAATTCCAAAAATGCAATAAATCTGAAATGTTGTGAGTATTGGTTTGAGTGTTCAGCAAGTATGGGCATTATTGTGGCCTTCAGGAAGGTTTAAGTGGGAGAGGCTTAGACATAGTGGCATGGTAGCTCAATGGGATAAGCACTAGACTGGGATGCAGAAGGTGGCAGGATTCAATCCCAGCCAGACTCTTGGTCCATACTAGGTATGTCCTTGACACCCAGCACTAGCTCCTTTGTTCAAAGTTGCTTTGGATAAAAATGTCTGCCAAGCATAAAGTAACATAGGTAACATTTGACTCCAGGAGCAGGTTAGCTGTTTCGAACAGGGCAGTGAAGCTGATAGCTCAGTGGGTAGAGCAGTCGTCTTCAAACCCATGGGTGAGCGAGTTCGATTCCCAGTCTCACCAGGTTACATGTCGAGGTGTCCTTGGACAAGACACCGATACCCTGTAGCACTGACACAGCTCTAGCAGCTGTCCAAACAACAATTTCCCCAAGGGGATCAATAAAGTATTCATTATCATTATTAAGCTGGAGAAAAGCATTTAGTGTTGAGGCCATATGTTGCACTCAGTGTCGCAGGCTGAAAGACAAGGAAAAGATGGTAATAAAAAAAAGTGGTAATCAAACACCTACGCATTTACTAGTGTTGTAGTCAAGACCACCTGACCCAAGACAGAGTCAAGACCAAGACCAAACACAGGTGTGTGGCAGCCTTTAGCTAAATATAAAAGAAAATGATACATGCAAACCTATCTATACCCTAGCTATACTCTTAATCAATTTCTAAAACAGTCTTTGTGCTCTGTAAAGCATAAATATTTCTTTTGTCAGACATGCAAAATGCCTTCTTATTGACTATATGTATACTGTATGTAAGAAGTGCAAAAAAATATGTAACGTGGCATCTGGAGGATGTCCTTTTTTTAATCATTAAAAAATAGCCGCCCAGTTCCATTATGTGTACACTTCAACAGCAGATCAATTTTACTATGAGTTTTACTGATGATATATTAGCGTATAACTCATTTTAAAATCCCTCTGTCTTTGAAGCTGCAGAAACCATTTAAGGTCATTTGGTTTTATGGTAAGTTAATGGACCGAAAATGATCTCACTCTTGAGCCATTAGGAAACTCTGCCAAGAGTTCAGAACACATCTTTATCCTAATGTAAGTTACAAGGCTAAAACTGATGTTCATTGATACACAAAGCACTTTGTTCAGATCAAATACAGGTTCATGTTGAAGGACACAAAGATTGACTGAGAGGTTTCTGTCATCTCTATAAATAAATGTGATGGGTAAACCATTAAAGCCTCTTCATTTTCATTGAGGGGACTGACCCCACCCATCTCATGGACTAATATCGGTAAGCATTTCCACATTGAATGGATATTAATACAGACAGCCTGCCTTGCGCCAAGATGGGATTCTTTTGTAATACAGTTGTGGCCAAATGTCTGAGCTCAGCTAATACACCTTGCACTGTCTAAAGTCATGACTGATTTCTCCAAAATGCTCATCACTGCTGATCACTGTTTGACATCAATGGGACCTTTTTTGAACATTCATTTGAAGATGCCATCAAGTATTTATAAGCATATGATTACACAATTCAATACAGGGTTTATAAAAGATACGATATACACATATACAAACACACATTTTTCATGAATGTTGAAAAAGTCAGTAAAATCAATAAAAGATAATAATAAAAGATCTGTCAATAAAAGACATAATGGAACATTTAATCAGTGGCTGTAATTTTTCCACAAATGTGTGCTATAATTTTTTTGTTGCTCACTTGCATGTTTTTAATTTTTCTAAACTTTTTTTATTTTTTGGTCAAAAAATGGCACTTCAGACATGTACTACCTCATACTTTGTCCTAGAAACGTGATTGAAATTTTAAACGAGACTAGACACTTTCAGCTTTACTGTAAAACTGTAAAACAGTATGTTGATCTTGTATAGTTTGAGTTAACGTAATTTAAGTTTTAAAAAGCTGTTAAAATCTTTGCATTTTCTCTATTAGTGTGTATTGGCAGAATTTCACTGCCACACAGCGTGTGATGTCACGCCCACTCTAATGTTTTCGTTTAATCTAGAATTGATTTCTATTTTGTTGTTTTTCTTCTCTCCTTTGGTCAACTTAAATAAACAAATTATACCTAAAACATGAGGAAAATTTGTACTGTGTTGACACATAGAGGATGTACGCTTTTGGGGCACTGAGTCCAAACACAGAGCCACCTCCATTTGCTTCTTCATTGACTGCAATGTTCATTTTTCTCTATGAGCTCTGCTCAAGATGAGAGATGAGCAGTTGGAAAAAAAAAATAAATCCAACTAATTTCTTGGACTTTTGACACCAGAAAGGTATGAGATAGTTTGTTAAAAGTACGTGGATGCTCTGGTGCAGCTAAAATTCCACTATGACCAATGCTCGTTGTTTTATTGAAGCTTTTTGCAACACAGGAAGAATAGTTTGTGCTGTCTGGGACCAGAGCAGCTAGCAGCAGACTAGGTGAACACCTGCTCGAAGAGGGTTTGACCAATGAGCTGCACAATTCAGGGTGAACAGGAGCACTGCTGTGAACGAATGGACTATTCAACAATTTCTGAACAACTATTTTTCCTTTGATTTTATTAGTTGTACGTGTGTATAGGTTTACAAAACAAATAACTGCATTCTAACTGGTGCTGAATCTGTGTCGGGACAATTAATAATCATGAATAATTAATGAAGTCATGCTGTTAAAAAGAACAACTATTCTTATGTTATTATGTTGTTGTTAACTGTTATGTTATGTTTGACTGAATGATGTCTTTAAACTCCTCAGAAATAATTGGGTCAACTTTGTTGACCTATTAAACAACTCTGATCATCCGTGGGATGATTATCCGTCAGTCTTAATATTAATACTCGGCACACTGGGCTTGAATCTCAGTTTGTAACAGATGTATAAACATAGATTAAAGTGAATGAAACCCTGATTTATTGATCAATATTGTTGTGTACATCATCAGGGCAAAAATGTCACGAACTTCTGTTCTTGAAGAACTTTGCAGTGGTTGTTGCTGTATTATTGTGCTTAGCATGCTAAGTAATTCTTAGTACGATAAGTAGCATTAGCAGTTTATTACAATATAAAACTGAATGACTTTAGACTGTTGTAGAAACGCAATGACAACTTCATATCTGTGTTACTAGAGCACATATGTGGAGTTTGTGATTATTTATTATGAAACACTGACTTTAGCATTTAGAATTTGCATTAAAAACCGATTGTTCAACTTCAACCAGAACTGTTTCACAAGCATTATGCACGAGCATTATGATATATTATATTTGAAAAGCTTTTATTTTGTACAACTACCAAAGTAGTTCGTGTGTTCTGATGGTAACTTTATATTGCTGTGATTTTGCTTCAAATTGCATTGTGAATGCAGTATTAGTGTATTATATTGCTGTGATTATATTTATGTGGACATAATAATAATAATAATAATAACAATAATACATTTTATTTGTAGCTTTTCTGGGCCATCAAGGAGGCCGAACAAATTTGCAAGGTTACAGACTATACAAACAGATAATACAAGTTACAAACTATACAGTAAATAAGAAAATGAAAGGTTAGCAACAGCAGATGTAGTTGTAGAAGGCAATTTTAAACAGATGGGTTTTGAGTTCCGATTTGAAAAGCAGGAGTGAAGCAAGTTTTCTGAGCTCAGGTGGTAATGAGTTCCAGAGCTGGGCAGCTGAATGCTCTGCCCCCCATGGTAGTAAGGAATGCAGAGGGGACAGTCAAGTGGATGGAGGAGGAGGCTCTAAGGGTGCGAGAGAGAGTGGCAACATTTAGGAGGTCGGACAGATACGAAGAAGTAAGGTCGTGGATGGCCTTGAATGTGAACAGGTGGATTTAAAATTCAATGCGGAACTTACCTGGAAGCCAGCGAAGCTGCTAGAGGACAGGAGTGATGTGGTAGATGGGTGGGGTTCTAGTGATTATCCGGGCAGCAGAGTTCTGGACCAGTTGGAGCTTGTGGAGGGATTTGTGAGGAAGACCAAAGAGGAGGGAATTGTAGTAGTCCAGTCGAGAGGCGACAAGACTGTGAACAAGGATAGCAGTGATATAGGGGGAGAGGGAGGGACGGAGACAGTTAATGTTACGTAGGTGGAAGTATGCAGACCGAATAATGTTATTGATGTGGGGTTGAAAAAAGGATGACACCTAGACTCCTAACCTGTGTGGAGGGGAAACAGAGGAGTTGTCAATCAGTGAAATATTGTCAGTTATTGCTTTTGAGCCAACGAGGAGAACCTTAGTTTTATCACTGTTTTAGCTTGAGAAAATTTTAGGAGAACCAGGATTTAATTTCTGATATTATAAAAATATAAAATTAAAAATTTTTAACCAGTGATTTGGTGTTACCTTTGTAGGTAACACCAAATCAGCCGTTCCAGTTACCGGCCTTTGGCTTTTAGGAGCCGAAGTTCAGGCGTGAACCAAGGGGCAGAGAGATTAAAAGAGACTGATCTGGTTTTTAGTAAAGTAAGAGAGTTGCGAATACCTGAAAGTCCAGTGGTATAGTGAGAGACCAGTTCATCAGGGGTGGATAAATTGTGGGTGGTCATGAGGGAGTCAATATTGGAGGAGAGAGAGTGTAAGTTAATGTTCTTAATGCTGCGAAAGGAGAAAGAATGAGGGAGCGAGTTTAACCTTAAATAAGAGGAGAAAATGATCAGTTATAGGGAGTTCATCTGCTGTAAAGGCAACGGGGGTAACACCAGAACAGCAGATCAAGTCCAAGATGTGTCCTTTGGAGTGAGTAGGAACATCAGTGTGCTGCTGAAATCCAAAACTCTCAAGGCAGGATGTGAAGTCTCCAGTGAGAGGGATGTTGATATTATCCATGTGTATGTTGAAGTCTTCCAGTAGTATTATGTTTGGTGAGAGAGTGGACAGGTGTGCAAGAAAAACAGCAGAGTCATTCAGAAAGTCACTGTTTGGTTTTGGGGGGGGCGGTAGACAGTTGCAACCATGGTAGGAGTAGGTCCAGTCAGTTGACACGCACTGGATTTGAAGGAGCAGAAGGTAGGCACAGACAACAACATAACTTTCCACTTCTCACGGTACTTCTCAATATTGTCACAAAATTGTCACAAACACTGACAATAGCCATTTAGGAATTTTAGCCATTTTATACACACACCCGTTTTGGGGGCTCATAAATATTGGAAACAATAGCTAACATCTATTGCGTAGCTAAGGGTGCCTTGTTCCCTTGTTATTCCATGAATAATAAAGTAGTTAAAATGCCTTTTGGTTGTCCTGAGTGTCAAATTAGCATTTGGAAGCTGTTCATTGGAAGTCTCAAAAGGTGTGGAAGTGACGGAAACTGCATTAGGCTGAAAAAACATAATAATAATAATCCGATCAGAAAGATAGCAAAAACATTAGGAGTGGCCAGTACAAATGTGGAACACTCAATAAATATAAATAGTAACAGCAACTCAACTACAGCACCACAGAAGATAACTGGGACAAAGGGGATAACGACCACATCACATCTTGTGATGTCCATGTCCTGTCAGTGTGTCAACTGTGTCACTGGTGTTTATTGATGATGTGAATGCTTTTTTACTATTAAGTGTTGTACCATCTGCTCACATATAGATAATGCTGAGAAAGAGAGAGAGACTGTTAAGCTGCTTCCTTGTATTACAGATGGATTATGGCCCTCAAAGTACAGCAAACACTAACACATAAATAAAGGGAAATTCCTTACCTG
This sequence comes from Microctenopoma steveboyesi, assembly GCA_032359275.1. Lineage (NCBI taxonomy): Eukaryota > Metazoa > Chordata > Actinopteri > Anabantiformes > Anabantidae > Microctenopoma > Microctenopoma steveboyesi. The sequence goes on from JAUMHF010000009.1 coordinate 1,800,598, forward strand.
ATCTCACTTTTCACTTACTCAGGTTGAGATGGAACAACGTCCCACAAACAAGCAGCAGCTAAAAGCAGGTACAGTAAAGTCCTTTCAGGCCATCTCAATAGAGTAAACAACATTTGGTCATGTCCATGCCCATGTGCACACTTGAGACTATAAACATGGGGCTGTATGTTGAGAAAATTGTTATTCCTCAGTGGCTAATACAATGCTTTGTCAAACTCTGAGTTAAAGCTAAAAGTCATAAGCATCTTTACATTGGACATACTGTATATAAATACTTGTTCAACAGTGGTCCAAATCAAGTAATGATGTCATGGTTTTTAATGAGGGGCCCAAGGAATACTCACTTGATAATACAGTAAGCGTAACCAATGAAAAATTAGTCTAGGAGGAATGCTAAGTTATAAGGTAAGAAAAACTAATAATAGTGTAACTAAAGGTCATGGGTGATAAGCATAGCATACAAACTACCAGGAATGAGGATAGTAGGGCTAGTGATGAAAGGTGACTCAGGAGAAGAGAAAAAACACGAGGAACCAGAACCGAATAAAAGGGAAAACTGATCTCCTCTTAGATCTAGAATAGAGTTTAAAATCCCTCTCCTCACATATAAGGCACTACATGACCTCATAGAACCTTATTATCCCAGCAGAGCACTTCGCTCTCAGAGTGCTGGTCTACTTATGGTTCCTAGAGTTTCTAAATGTAGAATGGGAGGCAGAGCCTTCAGGTATCAAGCTCCTCTCCTGTGGAACCAGTTCGGGAGGCAGACACCCTCTCTACCTTTAAGATTAGACTAAAAACTTTCCTTTTTGATAAAGCTTATATTAGAGATGTATCAGAGACTCTGAACCATCTCTTAGTTAAGCTGCTATAGGTCTCTCTCTCTCTCCACTCTGTCGCCTCAGCGCTTGCTCAAGTGGGACTGTTGGGTTTTCTGTATGTATTTAGATAATGTGTAAGGTCTTAAACCTTACACTGTAAAGTGAGCGATTGTGAATCTGTGTCTGGGACAATTAATAAATTCATGAATAATTAATAAAGATGCGCCCATCTGCAGAAATGCACGAATCCTATCGCTGGGTAAATATTCACACGGATTCTTTTTACACAATGTTTCCAAACGCACAAACAATTCTGCACACAGAATTCTCCTGACAGTAGAAATATGTTGTGTAATGCTAGAAACATAACAAGAAAAATGCACTAAAAACATAGAAGTAGATGGTTTCATTTGCTTAATATCAGCTGTACAGTTTGAATATGAAGCGCCGCAGCGTGTGTGTCTTTTTGTGTAACGTTATGTTACCTTGCAGAGGCTTGCGCTTAAACATAAGTAATGTTGCCAAGTCTCTATGTTTTTCCGGTTACACCAGCTCAGTGTTACAATGTAAACACTGAACCACGTTGTCCTCCTTAACCATCTTTGTTGAATGCCTCAATTATATCAGTCTGTATGAAACACAAACAAAAAATTGCTGTTTAATGCGAGTTATATGACGTAAACGAAGCCTTGATTCTAGAAAAAATACTTATCCTTAGTTATTCAGCCCTAGATAAAAGCATCACACATGAAACTGTATTCTGATAATCATGAAGACATTAGATATGGTATCTCTTCTGGCTAGAGGCCAGAGTCAAGTGTTCCTGGACATGCGTTTAATTCTTTATTAGACTCCATTGGATTTAATCAACATGTAAATAAACCCACTCACAGTTTTAACCACACCCTCGATCTTGTTCTGACTTATGGAGTAGAAATTGATAACTTATTAGTTTTTCCTCAAAACCCTTTGTTGTCAGATCATTTCTTAATAACATTC
>JAUMHF010000009.1:1823195-1843058 GCA_032359275.1 Microctenopoma steveboyesi
TAATATGATCTCTCTTATTAAGTCCAGTCAGAACTCTGGCTGCAGCATTCTGTATTAACTGGAGGCTTTTGAGTGAGGCAAGAGAAAGTTTTGTTTTGTCCAGGGTTAAATCATATCATCAGTGCTTATTTGTATTACTATTATTATTATTAGTCATGCTTTCTTGAGATAGAGATGGGGCAGCCCAGAGGCCGTATTCAGTTATGTTGATGTGTGTGTGTGTAAGGGCTCTAGGTGAGTCTTTTAAAGCTTTTTAAAGCAAGTAATCTAATAGGCACTGCAAAGAACATGTATAGCTCAGCTAACTGCAGTTTCATCTATACAAGCACATTGACTAAAACAACAAACAAAAAAAATGAAAGAGTACTTTGTTGAGAAATCAGCATTCATTCCTAATGCATGATTGGTGATGTTGCATGCCTCTGTGATCCACAGTTGCCACAAATGTTGAAAGCTTTTGTTTAGTCATTGATTTGCACAAGGGTGTAAGTTACTAAAGTTATAGTAGATGGTCTCTTAGTGCTCTATTTAAAATAGTAAACAGATTTTGTCTTTGTTTAAAAGTTTTAAGTTAAAAAGTTTAACATTAACAGTTTTAAGATATTGGATAATTTTTGTGAATGTTGTCAGATTGTTTTTTTATTTGTATTTTTACCAAATACCTTTCATTTTATTTTTCCAGATTATTGTATAACCTTGTGTTTTTATACATATCTACAAATCCATTATATAGCTTTGCAGAGTAATTCGTTATGAAGATCAGGTATTTTGGACAATGTCTACATAATAATCTGTGTCCTACATCATCATCCATCTGATTATGTAGGACATGGTGCTATGGTGCAAAAAGACTTGAAAAGTTCAGAACACAGAGAAGCAATAAGAGGAGTTTACCATTTTTTACACTTTAGTTGCTTTAGGGTGTGAGGAGCGTGCAGTGGGTGAAGCCTTGTGGCCGGTTGGGAAAGGCTAAATGAACACTGAAAGTGTGCTGGACGTGTTAAGGTCACTCCCAGCCATGCTTACAAGAGATGAGTATTGTGGTTTAAAGATATGAGAATGAAAAATTTTTTGTGTATGAGAGAGCTGAGAGAAATAACAGAACGTAAATGGAAAGTAAAGTGCCCCCAGTTTACGGAGAGCAGTGTCAGAAAGAAGGTCTGCAGAACTGTTAGTATGTGCTCTTCTGTCTGTCACTGTTCACATCTACCGACAAACACAGTCATCTTTCCACTTTGTATTCTCTCTACAGAACTGTTCAATGTTGTGAATGAGAATTACACTAATGCTCTAAAATGCACTGAATAATCTCTGGGTGTCATGTTAAATTGACGTGGCTGTACTGTAATAACAGTTGAGAAAAGGCTTTGTTATACTTCCAGTCACATTAACTCATCACTACAGAGCTTTATGGCTTTCAATTTGCAAATACACAGACTTAATCCTAGCTGTAAATGCTCTATATATACTCTATATTCAGGTATGCTACATTCATAGAATAATGCATACTGCCAAACAGCGACCTGGTAGCTCAATGGGTTAAGCGTCAGACTGGGACGTAGGAGGTCGCAGGTTTGAATCCCGTCTGATTCCTAGTTCATCCCCTACCAGGTGTGTCCCTGAGCCAGACACCCAGCGCTAGCTACTTTGGAAAAAAGCGTCAACATTTGATAGTAAATATAAATATTTCACTATCTACATGAATACAGTTAAATTTTTTTTGTCACATACATAGTTACACAATGTAAAACAAGCAGTGAAATGTGTCCTTCTGCATTCATGGTCCTTTAGGGCTGCTGTCCTGCTTTTTTTTTTATATACTAACTACTGCCCTACACCCTACCTGGATTCAGCCATGGATCAGGTGTGTTCAGGAAATCAGACCAGGAATGCCCACGACTGATCTAAATTCAACATTTATTAACATTTGTCATTGACGTACAACATGTACGATTCGTTTTTGGAAAAATTATTAACATAACAGTTAACCAGTACTGCTTCCTTTGGCCTGAATGAGCTTGTATACTATGTTTGGTAATAAGTTGGCCTATTGTGTTCTAACTACCATTGTATAAAATTCTCTTCTAGCCCCAGTGTTAATCTGAAATAATTATTGTAGCTGAAGGCCTTTTTAATGTAATATCTATATATAAATATATGACTGTCATGAGCAAAAATCTGCCCTGTGTTTTAAAGGCTTGTAGTGTCTGATAAAGTCTAGCTGAGGGTAACTTTGTCTTTATTTGCTGGACATGTTTAAAGTTTGATTTCTGCATCATTAAAACGGTTAGTGCTTAGAGTCCAGTTATTGAACTAATCTGAATTGTCATAGTAATAAAGAAAATATGCCTTCTTCCTTGCAGACACTGTAATTAGATTGTTAGTGACTATCATATAGGATCAGACAAAAAAAATACAGTTACTTGAAATTTAGAATATTAACCACACCAATCATACAAGTTTCCATCGACATGGAGGAATGAGTGTGGCTAATAATAAAAAGGACTGCATAAAAACATAAAAATCAAAGAAAAAGAAATATGTTTACTCTCGTCTGTGCGTGTGTGAAACGTGAGCGATGGGTTGTCAGTAGGGAGGTTTAGGACAGAAGAGGATAAAGGCAACTGTAAGCTTATTAAAACACGAAGGTGTTGAATAGCCAGATTGTAAGAACTCCTCCTCTAATTTCAAAAGCAAAGCAGAAACAGTGCCGTCAGTGCAGCCCAGATATGCTGCAAACCAGTTTTAAGCTTCTATCATCATTCAGCAGGACACTTTCTCATTTGCATTATCTTTTTTTCACACCAGTTAGAGAGGAAAACTCTCAAGGCATCTTTTTCCCCCCTTCTCTTTGACTAAGTTTGAAACATTTTCATATGTTTGTCTCTCTCGTAACCCCCCCCCTCCCCTGCGTCCTCCCTCTGTCTCGACATCTAAATCAGACATTTTAGCAGCAAGCAGCAGCAGCCGGTACTCCGTTTAGCTCTGTCTATAACTGGAGGCAGAGATGAGAGCAGCCGCTATGACAGGGACAAATAATTGCTGCAAACTTTTCTCTCAACTCTTTGGTAAAGTCGCAGTGAAAGACAGGAGAGTTGCAGCTTCAGGGCTCCCACAGTACCATCCATCATGGCAACTGTGCGCCTATTAAACAAAATCCTTTGCATTTGCACTTTGATTTCATTATACAAGGCTATAACAAGAAAAAATGCTGAATACATAAAGATCTATTTTAAGTCTTGGTATTCCCTTCTTAAATGTACCAAGCAAGTTGTTTCAATGATCCAGCATATTTCCTTCTGTGTAAAATGACATTCTTACATTTTACTTAGACATTTTGAAGAATTTAGTCTGTGAGCTGTGCTTTAAATGGGAACAGTTGAACCAGGGCTAACACCATGGATGTTTTATGAGAACTGGATATTGACACTTATTAACTCCTAGGAAAGTTGCTCAGTGGCACATAGTCCAAAGCTCAGCCTGAAAAGTTACTTGGAATATTCTTACACTTCAATGCTACAGTGAATAAATACAGTTCTTTATCAGTCTTAGTTTTTGTATAGAGTTTGTTTAGAGTAACAAACCTCAAACGAGCTGAGTAAAAAACTTCATTTTAATCAATTTCCCACTACAGCTTTGAAGTAATCAGTAAGATAAATCATACTGAAATAACAGTATTTATAGTGAACTGCACCTATAACATTTTTCATAACCTCATTAAATAAGGTTAAATAACCAGTGGCAGGTCATGCACAGAAACTGTCTTATCAGTTAATAATGAATAGCTGGTGAAATAAAAAGTCAGATAATCAATTCGATGTACCAAAGCTAATTGGTTAAAAAAATCTGACAATCCACATAATGCTCCCCACTGACAATAAATGGCCGAAGCCTTCACTCAGGCTCAAAAGTTCAGGAAGTTGTAATGAAATGACAATATCAGTTTGACAAGACATTTGTTACAATTACACACAGCATTAAACTCGACTATTGTAACGCTGCAGTTACCATCAACCCCCCCCCCCCCCCCAAAATGTGTGGTTCAAAATGTGGCAGCCATGTCACACCTCTTCTCACCTCTCTCCACTGGCTCCCAGTAGCTGCTCACATTGAGGTTAAATCCTTGATGCTGACCTACAGAGCTGTAAATGTAAGTCCACCCTCTTATATCAACATGCTATTAGTTAGCCACATTCTGCACGTCCTCTTAGATCTGCAAATGAGTGGATACTAAAAAGAGGAGAGGAGACAAAAAATCATGTTTTTCACGGGGTCTCAGATCCCAATTCAATCTATTCTCCTTTGTTGTCCCTGGTGGTGGAATGACTTGCCTGCCTCATTGACTAGCTGAGACTATCATCACTTTTGAAAACTCACTTGTTCCAAAAGTATTTCAAATGACTCTATCACACACACACCTAAGTATTCCTTTATTGATCCCCTTGGGAAAACTGTTAACTGCTAAACCTGTGTCAGCGCTACTATGGAATATCTGTGTTTTGTCCAAGCACACCCTGACATGTAGCTTCATGGGGACTGAGAATCAAACCGCTGACCCTTTGGTTGGAAAACGACTGCTCTACCCACTTAGCTATCATTACCAATGTGTTGGTAACTCAAGTACTAACCATCTATCCATCAATTAACAAGCACTCAGAGCAGACGTTGTGATAAAGTGTTGACTTTTCAGAGTTGTCATGACAAATTGTTAAGATGCCCCACCCCGTCATTCAAAAATTTGATTTGCATTTTGGGCAGGACGACAACAATACACATTGACACTTGATTTGCAGGTGTTATGGGCTGTTTATCACAGTCTCTTGTTCTATAGAGTTTTTGTAGGCCTCCTCAGGGTCTCTTCTGAGGAGAATGTGGAAATACTTTTATAAACTTTTGCAAATTATAAGGTCAATGATATATTAAACCATAAAGTTTAGTTAGACATATTGCAATGAGTTAAGAGTTTTAAAGCTAGTGCAAACAGGGTCAGAGAGTTCTGATGGGACATTCGGTTGGTGAGTGCTACCTTAAATACTGACTGGCTGATTAAGCTGATTAACTGCAGGTTACACAAAGGATTTGCAGACAGGAGGAGTGAGTAGGTAACTGAGCATAGGAAAATAGAGGAATTAGGGGCAGGAAATACACAAAAGGGCAGCACTGTCACAATTAAAGCAAATGTGTTTTTCAGTTCCTATCACAATACTGTTTCTGTTTAGTTTGTGCTATGCTTTTGTACAGAAAAAAAAAGAGAAATAAAGACATTTATGAGCATCTTTTATCAGTAGAACATGCTGTACTTGTCAGAGTTACTGTGAGCCTCCTGTTTTATGAAGAAATTCTGAGATTCAACAAGAGGTTAGAAACTTTTTAAAAGGTAGTTGTGCAGTTCATTTCAGTTTTCAGTGATTTTCTTTTCTTTTATTTTGAATATCCCAGTTCCAGCACATATCAGAGAAGCTCTACTGGGATCCAGCCCTGGATGATTGTTGTCACTGGTATAAGTTGAGATGTTTGGTTTGTGAATGTCTTGTCTGTCTCTGCTGGCCTCACAACTCATCAACATTACATTTTTGCCCTCAGGACTTACAGTTGAGTGGGTTAATCACACCAAGAGGAAAGATCCAAGCAGGACCAGACAATTTTGAGGAGAAGAAAGATTTTATAAGGTGTTAAAATATTTCAAAGTAGCTGTAGCTTTTATAATGCTGTATACCCCTTGAAGCATAATTAACCTGCTCATAGCTTTTACACTGATTCAGAGTCAAGGTCTGTTTACTGAGATTTCTAGCATCCTTGTATGATCAGACTTTAGCTGACCAGAGGGCACTAAACAGGAAACAGTGATAAAAAGACAATGTGTATGTGCGTTTGTGTCTCTTCACATTTCCTGTCTCTTTTATCTTCCACGCTCTGCTCGCCCTGCTGCTGTGGCAGCACAGCTTGAGTCCTCAGCTTTCTCTCCTTTTCTCTTTATTCCTCAAAGCCTGGGAAAGATCGATAAGGCAGCAACACACACAGCTTGACGAGGCGGCCTAAGAAGTGTCTTTCAGGAAACTTTAAGGAGGAGCTGGTTCGCTGCCGTTTACCTGCCATCCTGTAATTTCTGGAGCCAGCAGGGAATTAAGGAAACGCGGCAAGGGTTAGACACAACTACAATCCGTGTCTTGAAATTCATTTCTATTTTTAGCTCATGGAAGTAGTCGAGCCAGTTAAGAAGTAAATGAGAATGATAAATCATTATTAGATTAATTATGGCAGTTGCATTAAAAAACAGTGCTGTTACACACTGAGCCCCACTGAGTCAATAACATAGAATTAATTTTAGCACAAACATGAGGCAGTCTCATGTTCTTCTGCTCCAGACGCTATGCAAACTGTACAGTAATTTGTATGAAGCTACACTAAAGTCAAATAAAATTAAATGATCTACATAACTAGATGGTACCTTTTGCCTATTGGATATGTATCCATTATTTTTCTGTATAACATCAAAACAAATATAAATATTGGTTATCTAGTACAGGTAAAACAGCAAAATACTATACTCATATCTGTATGATTTTTGGTTTCGAGCTCCACAATGTGTCTAATAACGTGAAAGTGTTGGATACAACAGTCATGTACAATGAAGTTGCTCCTGCCTTGTATAGGTCACTTTCCACAAAAACTATTTTCCAAAAATTCTAGATATGCACTTTCTTTGAATAACACGTCAGAGGTATAGTTAAACCAAAAATACGCTCACCTGTTACTCCTTCTCTTGATTTGATCACGTCCCTTTAAATTCTCCCCGCTGTCTCTCGCGCACTGCCAAATTATTGCACATTGAGGACGTCACAGCCGCCGTCCCAGCCGCCGTCCCGTCTGTTCCTGTTTCCAGGCGGGGCCGTGCTGAAGATGGCGCTGAAGATGGTGCTGCTGCTCCTCTGATCCCTGCTCCTGTCTGTGGGCGGGGCTGCGCCAAGAAACACGCAGCTGCTGCTTCCCTGATTCCTGCTCCCGTCTCCGAGTCGCTTTGGATAAAAGCATCTGCCAAGTAAAGTAAAAGATTTAGTAGTGCCTCGTCTACTGACTTTTTTGCAGTCTCTGCAAAGGTCTAAGTGAAATGTCTATTGTAACTTTAGGACAATAAAAGAAATCGCAGTGTACGTTTACTATAGTAGTTGTAGTACCTAGTACCTAGTGACAAATACTGTGACAATAATGATGTAATATATTTTCGTTTCCAGGTGTGTTTACTCATAGTCATCGCCAAATCTTGCAAGTTGACTCAATACATACAAGTCTGTCTTGTCCCTGTCCCTGTTCCTGTTATTTTTAATAGAGCTTTCACCCCTGTCAAGGTCCACATCCGCAGCGCTACCTTGTACTTTAGTAAAATGGCTAGAAATGCCAGAAGTACAGTCAATGATTGACAACAGTAGGAGAACCACTCCTGACAAGCAATGCCTGTGGTTTTGCAGATATGGCACTAAGAGGTGTCATAATTATTTGTGGTTTACTTGACCTTTTTTCAAGTCAAAACATGATTTGAGACTGTTCAGCAACACTGACACAGCACTGATTAACGAGGCTGTGTATACAAGGGCAAAGACCAGCTGACTGTTATCAGTGTGCACGGTTTCAACTGGAACTGCTACCAGAAGACACCACAGAGACACTGGAGCTGATGTGGTGAACGTGAATTCACCACTATTTCCATATCCTTTCAACTGATGACTGGTGTTGTAAAAACTAAAACTGAAAATAACTCCCAGGTGGCTTTTTAAGAGAGTAGAGGGACTTCGAAGACTGTAAGACATGGAAATTCAGTTCAGTAATGACAAATATAAACTGACCAACAGCTGGTACAAGTCATTTACCATAATGTATAATGCAAGAATGAATTACTGTTTTAACACAACAGAAGATTAATGTTAGGATTTTAATATTAAGCTAAAATCTTGTTCTCAATTCCTTGTTGTTATGATGCAGCTGATGTCTCATCTCTTTAAAACCTGCTGTTAGATGACTGCAGTACATTAGGGGTTTGATGCAGTTCTCTGTGAAATAGCTTAGGACTTTATTATAATAATTAAATTGTTCATAGTTAAATTAGTGTTGTCTGTTCATGGTTTTCTACAAACAACAAACATTTTAGAAATACAAAGATATTAGTTTATGACATATCACCAGGCCTTCACTCAGTAAAGTAAAAGGCTTCACGTGTCCCACTGCTTTCGAACCAAGGACAAAAAGGAGTTGATCTTTTAAAGTGTAATTAGGACAGAGGAGGATTTTAGTGGTCACTATTGCATAAAGATCAGCCCAGAAGCCCTAATGAAGACCAGCTAGGTTCTGATAGTCTGTGGGATCAACACCTGTGTTCGCCCACATGGGCTTCAAGTTGGATTTCATGATGGCCGAACTTGGCCCATGATAATGGGTGACAAAGATGTCAAGTCATCACTTACCTAATGTTGCCATAGCTTCATACTCTCGCTGTACTTGGATAACGTCTGCCCTTGCAAAGGACTCACCGATGTCTTACCTTAAATGTTACCGTTATCAGTAGCTCTACACAGCATTTACAGAGTCGCTGACTATGACAAAGGAGAAGTATTCCCCATTAACCATGTATTATTTAGACTGTCAAACATAGTTACTTTCTACTGTGTCGCCCAAATTACTGCGTTTAAATATCTAGGAAGACAAGGGAAACTAATTCCATGTTCACATCTTCAGTAAATATACTCCGAATATCAATCATGACCCAATATTCTCTGTATAAATATCAATTTAATATGTTGTAAATGTAGTATTCCATGTTTCGTAATCACGACAATTTTATTTGTTTTAATTTCATTTTAATACAAATTACAAAATTCAAAACACTGTTAGAAGGTTACACAAGCAAAAAAAAAAACAGATTAAAGGATATGCAAACACCATATGCACCACAGGCTAAAGCGATGGAAATGGAAAGCATGGTAAGCACTGTCAATTAGCTGAAGACACTGAACAGAAGTATTCATATACGAAAGATCCTCCTAATCCAACACACTGCATTAAAATAAAAAAGAACTATGAAAGTAGGAACCAAATTATAACGCGATTAGTAAATGAGTTATCAATCAAGACACCCAAGTATTTCTATGTATGAACCACTTCTGTTCCTTGTACCGTAGGTGCTCATTGACGGGATTGTTCGTGGCCACATCTTTATTTGTGGGCACAGAGATAAAGCAATGAGTTATGCAACACGACAGTGATGACTTAAATCATTGCATAAGACAACCAGAGTGTGATAGCCATGTCTATCCTGTGAGCTCATAATGTGTTGTTTTTTGCAATTGGCATTGCCATGGTATCTCCGAATGCCAAAAAAACTACAAAACTACGATAGGGGGCATGTCATGACCAAGACTGTTGTTTTTACTGTTGTGTCCAAAAGTTTTGAGAATGACACAAATATTGGAAATTGGAAAAGTTGCTGCTTTTCCAAGTTCTTCCATTGTTAACCATGGTGACCTGCAAAAAAATGCGTGCAGCCATCTTTGCTGTTGTTTGCCGGGGCAGCAGCTTGAAGGCGGCAGACACTAACAGACTGGACAAATTAATCAGGAGGGCTGGTTCGGTTCTTGGTGTGGAGCTGGACCCTCTACATGTTGTAGCTGAGAGGAGGACGCTCTCCAAACTCCTCTCAATCCTGGACATTCCCTCCCACCCCCTACACAATGTCCTGGCTGGACAGAGGAACATGTTCAGCCAGAGACTTATCAATGTCAAGTGCTCCACTGAACGCCACAGGAAATCATTTCTTCCTGTGGCCATCAAACTCTTCAATTCCTCCCCTGCCTCCTGTTAAGGGGAGAGGGGGTAACAACAATGTTAGAGATGGATGTATCATGTTGTTCTTGTTTATTGTGCCTATATGGTTGTAGTTCTTACATTTATATTTCTTTAGAGCAACGGCGTTGCACTGGCCACAAGAAGCATGGCCTCTGTTGATACAGTGTAAAGTTTATGGAAAGGCCCAAGAGGTTGTTGCAGCGTTGCCGCTAGAGGACAGCCTACGATATGACTGTGTAAAGTCAACCATCATATGCGCCTATGAGCTGGTCCCCGAAGCTTACCGGCAGAAATTTAGAAACCATAGAAAGACGGCGGCTCAAACTTACGTTGAGTTTATTGTCATAAACCTAGACACATGTCATCGCGAACTGTTTGGCTTTGAAAAAGGAAAGAGGGACGATCACCGACTCAAAGTCCGTCGCGCTCGACAGGCGTCACGCTACTCACGACTCAGATAAGTGAACTGAACCCCAGAAACCTCACTCTCGATTCCTGCTTTGAACCGTTCATTTCAGATGGTTTTGTGTCTCTGTCCGGCCTTCCAGAGGATCGCCGCCCCGTGCACATCCTCCGGGATACCGGCACTTCGCACTCGCTGATTCTGTCTAGTGTGTTACCTTTTTCCAAAGACTCTGAGTGTGGTTGTACTTAGCTGCTACGCGGATTAGAGATGCTACCGATCCCTTGCCCAGCTCACCGCGTACATTTACAGTCTAACCTCGTTTCTGGATTTTTCCCTTTTGCAGTTTGTTCCGCGTTACCGGTAGATGGACCGCTCCTTGACCGCAGCGATGGACCGCTCCTTGACCACTCCTTGACCGCTCCTTGACCGCAGCATCAGTTTCGGGAACGCTTGTGCTAGTTTATTTTGTTATGTTTAGTTTTTGACTTGGGGATCACAAAAAAGGCAGAACAGCCGATTCCTTGTCCAGTATATGTATTTGGTTTTTGGGTTGGACTTGTGTCTTAAGGGGGGGAGTGTTATGGCCCCAGCCGTTCTGTGTGTGTGCTCTCTACTTTACTTTACTTTGCTTGAAAGACGCTTTTATCCAAAGCGACTTACAAGGAGCTAGCGCTGGGTGTCTGGCTCAGGGACACACCTGGTAGGGGATGGATTAGGAGTCAGATACAGTGTCAGCATATGAATTATTTTGTTATGTTATTCAGTCTCCTCACCACCCCCTGGTGTTTGGCATCCCCTGGCTCAGCAAACATAAATCCCACATTGACTGGCAAACTGGACACATACTGCAGTTGTAAGGGGAATGGGGAACTGGTGGACCCAACAAGGCACTCGGAAGGCACTGTAAAAACAAAGAGATTTTAATAACCGAAAATGATCAAATAAAGTTACAAACACTATGTAACAAAAACCACTCCAAAAAGGAGGGAGAGAATAAGCACAATAACAGCAAAATAAAACTTAGCAAACTAAAACCAGACTAACTAATACACAGAACTAAAGTAGATCAGAGGAACAACCTGTGAGAAACAAATATTCGCTGGTAACGAGGAAAAGCCAAAACTAAAGACCAGGTTATAAATGAAAGATGTGACTAACTAGTGCAGGCAGGGAAAAGCATTAAAATGACCGGAAAGCTAAATCACTCTATTAACATCGGGGAAAAAGGACAAAGGCTAACAGGCACAATGGTGGCAAAAACAAAGGCAAGCGACAGAAGGAAACAGACCAGAGAGGACAAAAACCAAGACTGACCCAGATAGGAGGAGCGCAGGATGCAGGAGGAAGACGCCAGAAAGACAAAGCAGGCCCAGGTAAGCAACAGGATCAGAGGGAGCGAGGAATGGACAATAGACATCAAACGCAGAACAGAAAGCGTGTGATCAGAGTCAGACATAAGTGCGGGGGTATGTGCAATAATTCACGATAGACAGCGGGGATAATATAAAGGGACGGGGTCAAATCAAGAAAAGGAGTGACAGGTGAGCGTGCTAAGGAGTGACCAGGTAAGTGGAAGCAGCTGGAAATAATGGAAATAATTATCGGGAGAAACGGGAGCGGGCGTGATCAGCTGAGGGAAAGACAACATCAAAAGAAAAAGAAAAACACGGAAAAGGGCGGGGCTGGGGCGTACCATGACAGAAGTGGCATTCCAGCCATCTAGCGACCTGCCTAAAATCTACTTCCAGAGCACCCACATGCCTTTAACAAACTATCTCATACCTTAGTGGTGTCGAAAGTCCAAAAAATGAGGACATATGTGTCAATACACATATCCTCCTGTTTTAGGTATAATTTGTTCCTGAAAGATGAAAATTGACTGAAGGAGAGAAGAAAAACGGCAAAGAGAAATAGTTTCTGGACGCCAGAGCAGGCGTGACATCACACGCTGTGCAGCAGTGAAGATTTCCCAAAACACACTGCAGAGATTTTCACAGCTTTTTAAACTTAAAATATAGTAACTCAAAAACTCCACTAGATATCAACATACTTTTTGACAGGCACAAGGCTGAAAGTGTCTAGTCTTGTTTAAAATTTCAATCACAGGACGATGATGAATGGAGGGAGTACATGTCCAAAGTGCCATTTTTTGACTAGAAGTGGAAAAATCCAACTTTTCTAAAAAGTACTGAATATTTTTTTTATTAAATTAATAGCACACATGCTGGGACTGAGCCGGTTGATTTGATGTATCATTTGTGTCTGTGGACCCTTCCATTCGAGCCGCATTAACATAGATAACAGTTTTGAGGTGGAGAACAATATGTGCCTTGCACTGCTTCGTACTGCAGGCACCAATTAAAGCATGACTGTGATGTTGAAGAATAAGTGTAATATTTCTATCGCTATCAAAGCAAACAACAGTGCACATATTGACCAACAAAAGGAGCAAAAAAAATGGACGTTCAGCATGCAACAGTGGATCAGTGTGGATGGAAAACTGGATATATGACGTTCAAACTCAATGAGAATTGTGTATACGCCGTTTACCTACACCGTAGGCGTGGGCATGACAGGTATACATGTGTTATTGTGTTTTATTTTATTTGGCTTGTAAGTTACTATAGTTGTTATAGTCTGTCTGGCAGGGCGCCTAAACCGTACATTGGGCGCCTAAACCGTACATTACATAAAACTGTGCACTATGTTGACAAGGAGTCGAGAAATTAAAACTGCTGCTTGCAAACGTCATATTTGACCTTGGAGCACAAAGGACATATCCTCATGAGTAAAACAGGCTCTCTTAGAGGCGTCAGGTCATTATCACAACCGACAGTGCCAACGTTATCAAAACAGTCCAGCTAAATAAGTCTACACTAGAATCACATAATGTGTAAATTTGTTAAGTTAATCAAATATATTTTTATAGGTTACATAACAGAAAAACGGAGGAACGAGTCTCATGTTAGTCAGCTGGTAAACATTGAGTGAATTAAAAAATAATAGATTGCCCCTTCAATCCATGTACAAATTATAGATTGCAGCATTTTGGGTTCATGTAATCGCACAGGCTGATGTCGAGATTTGTTTTTTCAATTAATTGTGCAGCCCTGTTTGTAAATAATGTTTGAGCTGAGCTGTCACAGAGGCAGCTCTGATGCATGTGTTCAAGGTGTTCAGGAGTGTAGGTCATCTTTGTTTTATAATAGCATCAGGTGTTCCAGATGGTTTCTCGTTTATAAAAACAAGGTAAACACTAAACTGTGGCTCAAAAAATTCTTAAAATTGACTTAACTGATATGTTGGTTTGGAGAATGATTGATGACACTTCTCAAAGAGACAGAAAATTCATAAAGTTCCATACGTTTGCCACAACAACAAAGTTAGACAGGGCTGTTTCATGGTTGTCCATAGAGTCAAACAATACTAAACAATTAAAGGCCAGAGACAGAGACAAGGGGATGGGTGGGCACTGGCATAGGAAAAGCATGACTTTTTGGAGTATGAACCACAAAAAAATTCTGATTTATATTCATAAAACTATAAAAGTCATGTGATTCTCTCTGCTATAATGCCCTACCATATCACCGACATCTTGGTTTTGGAGTCATTGTTCTATTCTTTCGCCTACAACAACCCTTGTCTCCTGTAGTTCCTCCGCCGCCTCCCTGGTTAGCTCCTGTCATGGGTCATCTCCCCTCATGTCCACTTTATTCTGCCATCCATCACTACCTGGTTCCTGCATCTAAGCACCTGCTGCCTATGCTCTCAGTTCATAACTTTCTCTGATCCCGATTTGCCACATTCTACAAATCTGTGTTCCACTGCTTTAGGTTTTTCCAAGTTTCTCTTTCAAAACTAAAACATGTTAATATAATGAAACGACAGAGATCACACAAGAACTAAAAGTCAAAGAAATTACAACAAAACCTAATGGACATATTCTGATTTGTGATACTTGTTTATCAGGAAGCATATTGCACTTCCAGTTCATTCTACAGAACTGCGGAGTGTGTTCTGATGCCTTGATTATGGCCAGTAATGTTAGTTACATTAGAAACATCTCCCACAAGTGTTTAAAACATATACTGGACATATTAAATCATTATTCACCTCACGATTTATGGTCAGTGGAAAGTGCAGTGGCACTGGCAGCTAACTGAATTAATTTACACTGAAGGACCATAAATATACATCCCAGTCTAATCCATTCTCTAAATATCCATGTCCAACAAGCAACAACCCCATCGGCCAACATCACTGCCATACATCACATTAACTCAACTCTACTTGACTGATATGACTCAGTCTAATTTCCCAGAATGTTCAACAAAGCCATGAGACAGCTTTTGTTAAGTGCTGTTAAGTTGCCACTTGTTATGTTTTGATAATAATATCAATCTATCCCAAAACTTAAACAACTTTTACGATGAAAGTCAAGGTTTATGAATACACATCACAGACCAGCACAACATTATGAAATCAGGTGTTTCAATCATTTTCTGGACAGTTAGTGTCATAATGTGTTAGCAGTGCCCCCGTGCATGAGTTTCATAAAATTCAATATACTGGTTTTGTAATTTCAGACATTTTGGGTTAAAATAGAGAAAGGAAAGATATTAAATTTGATATAACTGCACTGTCCTTCCTGAGGGGGAGCGAGAGAGAGTGTTTTACCTGACCATACATGACAAACTAGTTGGGAGGAACAACCCCAGTGGAGAACTAGAGATGAGCTGAGACAAGGACACAGACAATCACGAGGGACACTCAAATGGTCAGGAGCATGGAGTGCTTTACCTGCTGCTCAGTTGGTCATGTAACCAGTCCTCTGATTTATTGCAAGGGAATGGATGCAAGGGGTTCCTTCTCAGAATGGAACAGGTATGACAGTGCACTGGGGTTGGGACTTTTGGCTCTTGGGTAGTGGTAGACAACAAAGTTGAAAACTTTAAGTTGACAGTTTCAGTTGCATCTAGTCTGATCTACTGTATAAACCAAACAGCAGTGATGGAGGTACTGAGAAGAAAAAGTAGCAATACAGTGTAGAAATGCTTTCAAAATGTTAAAAATACAGACGCCTTAGCCAAAATTTTATTTTAGGTTCAGTCTATTTCATAATATTATTATGTCCTGGTGTGCAGTATGAACTGAGGGACTTTATATGCAAATGTGCCTTTATGTCAAATCTGTGAAGTTTCCCTTTTCTTCCAGTACCCGTCAATTGACCTTCTTACACCTCTTCCTAGTTGTCCAGGCAGTATTAAAACTTCTCTTTTTCACCAGCTCACCTTCAGATAATCAGGTTCTTGCTGATGTATTTTACTTTCGAGAAAGCATTATAAGACTGCCTTCAACTGTGTTGCTGTAGAAAACATATAAAAATCGCTTGCATTATATTGTGTTTCTAATAGTTAGTAGACCTATTAATATATTGTGATGATGTGCTCAGTAATAAATGACTGTTTTAACTATAACCCAAGAAAAATGACATCTATAAATAGAATTCAGGGTAGAGCCGCTGTATTGTATTGTGCTAATGATAGGTGGTAATCTATGCTCACAGGGTTTTAGCCAACACATCAATTTCTTTAAAACTGTCTCACCTGGACTCACAGTTCAATAGATTAGATTTTAGTGACCAAAGGATCACTGTGACCTCATTTGATTACCGTTACCTGTCAATGTGTTCTCTCAGAGACATGTGGAGGGAATTTTATTATATCAGTCACAAAAGTACACTATTATAACATATACTACATTGATGATCTAATTAGAATACAATTTCCGACTAACTGCAATGTGACTGGTTACACTTAAGATATGGTTCCACCACTCTTTTTTGTAAGGTTCTTGTTTTTAGTCACCTTCTTCTTCAATCTTTTTCCAGTTGTCCTTCCTGTGAGTTGACACTGTGTCTTCCACTGTAGTGCTCTCTTTGCTCACTGTCAGTCCTATTCCGGATCAATAGTTGAGTATCCTGCCTGAAACACTAGCCTGATTCCATCAAGAGTCACTAACCCCTGTTAGCATGAGTAGGTCTATTTCTTCTTGTCATCTGTCTTTCATGGCTGTCATTTGATCGTTCCGTAGAAATCAGTATACATATTGCTGCAAACATTAGGTGGGCATTACTATGGAACCTCAGCTTTCAACTCTTGATAAAAAAATATATTTAATAGGGTCCTGACTGAATTTACTAGTTAGTGTTCCACCAATGTTCCCTGAAGCTGAATTACTTGCCAGGCATTTCATTGAGAAGACCCTCTTCTCTAATTTGACTCAGCTCCTCAAACCACTCAGATCCCTGTGGGTTTTTACACCTGCAGGCTCTAACACTCATGGGATTCAGGGCTCACAGGCTTTCTCTCTTTGTTAAGTCACAGCCGAAATTCTGAAAGTTACTATTCTCATTGATCACCTGCTCACCAGTGTCTGAAAGGGCAGGAGGTTTATCTTTTAGCATTTCATAGCTAACTAAAGTTTCTGGTCATCATACATATTGTAACTTTGTTGTGTGCTCTCTAAAATTACTTCATTATTAGTGGTTCAGATGTGACCAAGTCAAAATCTGTAGTCACTTAATATATAGGCTATGGTGGCAGCTAAACTGGAGCCCATTTGGCATGTGATGCCGTCTCTATGATCAACATTTTCCCATCAAATTATTTTCAAAAGAAAAACTTAGTCTATAGAATTTCACTGTAAAATTTAGCAGCTCCAACTCAGGCAATTCCAAATATCAGATGAAACACCTGTTGCATAATCAGACTAAAAACACACCTTCAGTATTAGATGTGAAGGTGTGTTACAGCCCCAGCCGTTCTGTGTGGGTTTGTGCTCTTTCTCTCTCTCTCTCTCTCTCTCTCTCTCTCCTGTCTTGGTTCACCTGTGGGCCCGCGTTCACAGCTGCACCTCGTTACCCGACAGTGATAAATACACCGTGGATCCAACTGGATGGCGGCGACTGACCTTTGTGGACTGCTCGCCCTCGCCTCAACCACTCGTCTGTTCGGCACTCGTGTTGGATGTGGCTTAGCGTGTTGTCTCGTAATTGTATGACAAATTCGTATTGTAGTTTTGTGGCTCTGTTACAGTTTCGTTTAGTGTTTAATTTAGTGTTTAATCACCATTGGAAACTGCTCCTTTTGTTATCCTTAGTACTCAGCACCTCTTTATAGCTCATTAAGGAGCCTGCTTTTGTTTGTTAAACCATGTTTTAGGTTAGGCAACTTTTTGTATAGCTTAGCAGAGTGGTTTTATCTGAACTGTGTCTGCGCTTTTTGTTGTATTTTGTTGTGCTTATACTGCCTCCTCCCTCATTAAACAACCTAAACTCTTAACATCAGAGTGTATTTGTGTTACCTCCCTTCCCTTACGAGCCGGGTCGTAACATATTGACATACAGTAGATTGTGCACAGGGAGAAATCTAAAACTTCCTCAGTTTCTTTTGAGTTTTAAATTTTAAAGACATAAGCCGTCTTAGTTAAAGACAATCTTGTGTTCACACACACACACACACAATCAAAAATGACTGAGAGTGCCTGAGTAGCAAAGGTACAGCAGTTACAGCATTAGGTCAGGGTGATGATTGAGCTGTGAACAGTGGACCAGTGGGTGGGTGGAGAGGGAGAATTCATTCAGCTCCGTAATCCAGGTCCCTTCTCTCATTACTGGATTCACAGTGAAACCGCATTCTGAAATGATCCTCCCAGGTGACCTTGAGCCACCCTTTGCTTCCCTCTCAATTTGTATTCTGCCGCAATTGCTCCGAATCCCGACCAGCAGTTATTTCACACTACATCATAATGGCATGTAGGGGCCTCAACACTTCATCCCACCATTGTGGAGTATGGGGGGGGGTAGTGAAGGAGTGAGGGGATTAAAGAGACAGGAAAAAAAGAGAGAGAGAGAGGTGGAAGGTAAGAGGGAGAATATGAATATTATGAATATTGAATGCTTAATGTAATTTTCTTCATCTCTCTCTCTCGTGTGTGTGTATGAGAGTGAGAGAGTGTGGGTGAGAGAGAGAGAAAGGGATGTCAGTGGCAGAAAACATTAATAAAGGCAAAGGGCCCAGCAACAAGAATTGGTAGGACCTCCTTCCACTCCTTACAGCCCCAGCAGCGCAACCTGAACTGATGCTATACAATGGTCTGAATAATTACTGCTGCTTTTACCATACACTCTTAACCTTTCTTTTACATTGTAAATGGAAACTTTTATCTAAGCACCTTTCTATTGGAACAGATACTTCAGGGATCGCTTGTCAAGTCTGTGGTTTCATGAGAGATGTGAACAGAATGTCAAGTATTTTTTTGTAGTTGTAAATAATACAACCAACTAACCGTTTTTTTAGGCTCAGAGAGGGTGAACAAGTGGTTCCTTAATGTGTAGTTCCCCTCTGTGAAACATGTAATAGAATGTGTGATGGTCTGAGGGTCCTTTGCTGGTAGCGCTGTAATCGAAGTTGTGGACAACTGTGCATGGCTACCACAGCATTTTGCAGGGACATGCTATCCTCTCTGGTTGGCACTTAGAGGCCAACATTTGTTTTCCACCAAGACAATGACCCCAAAAACAGCTCAGAACCTCAGAGCTATTTGTACAAGAAGGAGAGTGATGGAGTGTTGCATCAGATGACCTTCCCTCCACTAATACCCAATCTAAATCTAATTGAGATTGTTGGGAAACCATAGCAGAGGACCTTATCATGAGGTTGGCTGATAGAATACCAAGAGTGTGCAAAGCTGTTATCTAAGTAAAACGTAGCTACTCTGAAAAACACTTGCTGTTTACTACATAGTTCATGCCTACATTTTTAAACAAAGGAAAGCTATTCAAGGAGAACGTGTGTCCAAACTTTCAGCTATTAGTGTATCCGTTAAACATCATCACTTCATTCATGGTCACCATGTTAACCTCCTGGTGTTCGTGTGTTGGTCAATTTAAATTATTATCTATTGTCAACTTATAGTAAAGCATACAATATCCTGATGGTTGTACATCTAGTTGTTTGTAAGTTTGTAGAAAACAAAATATAAATACTTTGTTCAAAACAGTTTTTATTACATTGCAACAAAAAAATAAAATATATATTATTTTACATACAAATATGTGTCCATGGCAAAACATTGTTTTTCATCTGAAAAAAATATTTAGTTCTTTTGTAAAACTAATGTAAGTATACAAATACTTAAGATAAGATACTGCTTTATTAATCCACCCAACATATATTTATTTACCCATTCAAAATAAAAAGAAATATATTCATGCTAATGGAGCAAATTTATTACAGTGAAATGTAAAAATGTAACAATTTTGGGGAAAAAAATCAACTATAAATCTATTTAAAAAATCATGGCATTTATCAAGGCTGTGTGGTTTCATTTTGTAAACAAATATTTGTAATATTTATAATAAAAACAAGAAATCAAACAGCCTGTAGTCAGCTGGCAGCATTGACATTTGTGTTGTCAATGTGTGCACAAACCACAGATGGACTCAAAAAGAGCAGGAACAAAGAGCATGGAGCAGCAGTGTCTATAGTGGGCCCAGGTTTCCTAGCTGGCATCGGAGGGGTTGTGGTCTTCCTCCTCTCTGTTGTGCCATTGTTCTTGTT
>JAUMHF010000009.1:1843158-1854988 GCA_032359275.1 Microctenopoma steveboyesi
GTAAAGTGCCTTGAGATAACTTTTGTTGTAAAATGGCGCTATATAAATAAAATTGAATTGAATTGAATTGAATTGATCTGTCTGTCCCATTCTCATAAATGTGATATCTCAGGAACACTTTTTGAAGGAATGTTTTTCCCAATGTTGGTAGAAATGTCCACTTGAACTCAAGAATGAACAGATTAGACTTTGGTGGTAGAAGGTCAAGCTCACTTGATGCTCATGCCTGTTCCATTGTAATGAATGTGATGTCACAGAAACATAAGAGAACACATTAATGATCCCCAAAGGGGAAATTAATCAATTAACTCATTCATTTATTCACTCATCTTGAGGAATTGCTAGTTAGATGAAATGGTGATTCTTCATCTCTCTTTATCTCTCTTTCATTCTGTCTTTCTCAGTGATGTGCTCGAGTGTTGAAGAAACCTGAAATTATGTGTGTAACTTGTAATAAAAAACACATTATGAGTAATAACATTGTTTATTTGTGTCATTTACATATTTCAATCTTAAGTGAAATTAATTTAGTTCAATTAATCTGTATTTATACAGCACTGATTCAAAACAGAAGTCCACACAGAGCAACACTGTAAGGTGTAAGGCCTTATACAGTATAGGTATATAAGAATGTAGAAAACTCATAAGTCCGACCCTTTTGAGGAAGCACTAGGAGACTGGAAGCAACCCCCAGCAGAACCAGGCTCTCAATGGGCAGTCATTTGCCTTGACTGCTTGAGGTAAATTGGAAAGGGCAAGAGAAATGAAAAACAGAGACAGCAGAACTCAAAAAATACAGCTCCAAGTTCAAGGATACCTGCGTAAGG
Source organism: Microctenopoma steveboyesi (assembly GCA_032359275.1). Classification (NCBI taxonomy): domain Eukaryota; kingdom Metazoa; phylum Chordata; class Actinopteri; order Anabantiformes; family Anabantidae; genus Microctenopoma; species Microctenopoma steveboyesi. The sequence continues at coordinate 1,843,986 of JAUMHF010000009.1, forward strand.
TACAGAGAGAGAGACAGGGAAGACTAAGCAAAATCAATGAATCAGTCTTTAAAAAATGTGGTAGATGATATCTGTGTACATTCCCTGTACAGTAGAATGCCTTATGAATGGTCCTACTTTTTTGACATACAAGTCAAGCAGTTGTAGGGCAGCGCTTTAATAGAAGAATCAAGAGAATCTCTATCAAATAGAAAGGATGCTCTTTATTTTTTTTTAGTGGGCCACATAAAACGGGGGTAGGACAGATGAGGCCTGTGGGCATCGAGTACCTGTGATATAAACAATTGTACATTGATATTCTGAATTATCTAAAATTATGAAAAAAGGTGACCATTTAACATTTGGTAGAAATAAATTGGATAAGAAGAAGTCTATCTATCCCATTTCTGCCACCACTCTAGGACCTGATTGTTGTAAACGATACCCCAGAACTATGTTTTCCGGCTCCTAATCACAAAGACATAGGTCCTCCTATGCCAGATCACATATATCATTTCTCCAATGCGCTTTAGTGCTACCCCAAAGTCTCCTGGTTGGACGTGCCTGGAAAACCTCAGAAGCACCGAGCAAGCATCCTAACGAGATGCCTGAATTACCTGACCTGGCTCAACTCCCTCTTCAGATAACAGTCCGTTATAACGCATCACTGGTGACTGCCCCAGTCTGCCTGGCAACATGATGCTCTGTATTTCCCTCACAAAACTCAACGGTTGTGTTAGTCACAAGCTTTCATCCACCTTAATTTTCTCGTTTGAGGTTTTCTGGTGTTTTGATTGCTTCTGAGAGACAACAGCAATTGTGGATCGTCATGAGATTCATGAACTTTAGAGGTTTCTGACAGAATCAAGCTATATGCTAAGCTAAGCTGAACGCCTGCTAGTTTCAACTTTACACTAAACAGACCGTAATCTATTGAGCTTCTCATAACATTAAGTAAAGTCAATGAATGGTACCCAAAATCTTGAATGCGTTTAGGTTCCTGAAACATTACTCCTCACTGTACAGAGTGTAACAGATCAAAGCCATGTGTAGGTTATTGGTGGCAGGGTGCATCCTCATTGCTGGCAGCAGTTGACGATTAAAGAATTTCCTAATTAGGACAATTATTTTCATATCTGGAACTTTTTCATCTTCACAAACACTTAACTGGGTAAAAAAGTAGACCCCTCACTCATAAGATAAGAACTGCCAAGTTTGTCTCATGTTTTTATTCATCAACTACTGAGGATTTAACTGGTTTGCTGCCCAGATACATCTTTCCTCTTAAAAGGTGGACTTGGTTAAAGCTTCGTCCACTTAATGCACCCAGAAGTTCCAGATACCAATATCTTATTTGATGCCCCACTTTAATCTTCCCCCAGTCCACCTTTGGGTCTTGATCCATGCTTTGAAAAACAGTAGTAGGCATGCATAATAGTGTGCCTGGGGCTCAGTTGTGACCCATATACGCCCTACCAAGTCAAGCTGAGTATGTAATTACAGTATTTGTGTGCTGCTCAGGCGCTGTGTCGGCCCTCTGGGGTAGGGATGTCGCTGTAATTGAGGTATTACAAATTGTTTAATTTAGAATGAATCCCCCGGTCAAAATATGCAATTTAGGAATACTTTAAATGAAGATCTACTCAATGAAATGGGCATCATGGGAGTGGGCGGATGCACCCGTACGTCAGTGCTTTTACAACCAACAACTTACGACTCACTTTATTTGACTTTTTGAAAGCCATAGAGTCAAAACTGGAGGAGGCAAAATGCTGGTGAATGTGAAATTTATTTTTTAGGGTCTGCTCGAAAATAATTAGCCCACTGGGATATTTATCAAATATATTTAACAACATGCAAGAATGTGATAAAAATAACTTGAATGGCATGTGGTACATTATTCAATTCCATCAAGTCATTAAGCAGGTTGGTGTTATATTAAACACTGGTGTGTCACATGTAGTTGATGCTCCTTGAAGCATTGTCATATTTCTAAAAGCTACATTTTATTACCATCAGTCTTCCCTGCAGGGAGCAGGCAACAGAAGGAGAATGCAATTACCCAAATGCTTATACTGCTGAATATATAACACAAACACGCAGGAGATACACTCCACTGTGTGTGTGACCTGCATGCATCATGCATGTTTGCCTCCAGAGACCTGTAAGTTTACTATTGTTAGTCGCTTCATGCCCCATATGTGTTACACCTCTCTCTCGCGTGTGTGTATAGACTGGCTGATGATATGTGCTGTTCTCTAGCAATCAAGCTCCCATGATGACATCATATCATGACTTTTAAGCTCCAAACAAGGAAAAGTAATATTATTTTCATAACAGAATTAACATTTATGAAGGTGCTGCCTGAGTACCCATTATTCAATTCTACATATATGTACATCCTTCTGATTATTAATGCTTTAAAAGCAGTCAGTTGTTACTGTGAACATCTCAGGTGAGGCATGCATCACATGCTCTCTCACTCCACACCGAGTGAAAACACAAAATAAGTTTATGAAATTGTTGGCTTCCCAACTAGTTTGTGCCCTTTTGTCACCAATCTACAGTGTGCAGGACCTGAATTGGATGCCTAGATGTTCTACTCCGGCACCCCCAACAAGTGGCTGCCTGTTGCAACAGCTCCACTCATTTCTGGGCTTCTTTCCTATTTTTTTATTTTCTTTACTTGTATTCTTAATTCCCAGTAAGTGTAATACGACAAAATGTACTACCGTTTCGTGTTTGTTTTGGCCATTGTTTGGTATATTTTCCTTTGACATGGGGAAACGCCATCGCCCAAGGAGGAGATGATACAGACCATATCTCCCTTTTATCACCATGGGCAACGTAAGATCTCTTCCCAACAAGATGGATGAGTCAACTGCGTTAACACAGTACCAGACTGCTGGCCATTTTACCTGCCCCCAGAGCTAAACTCATTGTTATCGCTGTTTACATAACACCTCAGGCGGACACCAGTACTCCCTTAACCAACCTGCACGATGTGATTAGCGATTGTCAGACCAAACACTCTGATACTGCAGTTATTGTGGCTGGAGACTTTAATAAGGCAAAGCTTAAGTGTGTCATGCCAAACTTTTACCAACATGTCACCTGCACTACAAGAGGTAACAGCACATTGGACCACTGCTACACACAGTTCAGAGATAGATATAAATCAAACTCACAACCGGGCTTTGGAAAATGTGACCATAACGCAATTTTTCTGATCCCAGAGTACAAACAGAGACTACCACGCGAAGCTTCAGCTACAAACGCGGTGCGGCGGTGGTCGGACCAATCAGAGGCCACCCTACAAGAGGCACTCGCACAGGTTGACTAGGAAGTGCTTCGACACAGCTTAGTCGCCATCAGTGAATTTACGGACGCTGTTGTCTCTTTTCCCATACCTACTCAGAGACCTCCCGGGTTCGTAATTTAGGAGTCAGAAGCAATTTAATTAAATTTAAAATCTGTTTTACTATCAGAAGAGTAAAAGTTGACAGCGTGGTATGGGAACTGCACTGCACAGGACAGAAAGGACCTGTCCCAGATGGTAAGAACAGCACAGGGAATCGTGGGACTCGAAATATGCTGGCTGGCTGCAGAGGAGGGCCAGATGTATTGCTATTGACCCCACCCACCCGGGAAATGGACTGTTTTTACCGCTCCCCTCACCTCGGAATATAGGTGGCCTAGTAGCTCAATGGTTTAAGCGTCAGACTGGAATGTAGAAGGTCGCAGGTTCGAACCCCGTCTGACTCCTAATCTATCCCCTACCAGCTGTGTCCCTGAGCCAGACACCCAGCGCTAGCTCCCAGACGCTTTTATCCCCTTGGATAAAAGCGTCTGCCAAGCAAAGTAAAGTAAAGAATATTAAGACCTGGAGGGCCAGACTAAGAAACAGCTTCTTCACAAGGATGTCAAATTCATCACACCCCTGCAAAAACACTCCCTTACAAACCCACAACCACATACTACCCCCACCCTAGAATAACTAACACACCAGATTTTGCAAACATATACTGTTACGACCCGGCGCGGAAGGAAAGGGAGCTAACATAAATATACTCTGATGTTGAGAGTTTAGGTTGCTTAATGTAGGGGGGTGCCAGTGTAAGCACAACAAAAATCCAACGAAAAGCGCGGCTGTGTTACAGTCTTGTAACGGACACAGTGACTTCAGACACCTGTTGTATTTCATATTGTTTCAAAAAACTAATTCTAAAGTTCATTGAAACTAGAGTAACATTTTGTTTTGTCCACCTGCCTCATACAAAGTGTTAAACTGGATGTAGAATGGTGATTATTTATCAACATATACTTAAAATCATATATTTAACATTTCTACCACTGAAATTATATTGAATCATTACTATGCAGACTATTAAAGTATATCCAAACACATTTTTCGAATTAACACCACGTGAGTGCGTGCACTGTGCATCTAAAAGTGAACTTGTGAATAGTCACATAAAAATAATCTCCACTATTGCCATCTGTGCTGTTTTAACTAAAACGATATAACAAAATATGTAACTGGTGTGTACCTTTACAAATTCTTAACAGATTTCTAAGAATAAAAGTATTTAATGTCTTCTATTGAGTAACAACCCTTTAGTAAACATGTGGAACTAATCAGTGTAGTAATACTGAGACTTGTAGTGGAACACTTGCTTACACGTACCTAGACTTTTCCTTGAGTATTGACTTTGCATATGTCTACCACCTCTGTAGTACAGTGCGTGTAATTTTCAATAAATGTCAAGTTATGTAATAAAATAGGAACCTTAACATTTGACTGGTGAATGTATTTCTGATTGTGGTAGCAGTTCAGTCTTGCTCACACTAGATGGAAAGCTTTCCGAGTCATCCTCATGTTACATCATGTGTGGAGACTGCATAAATGAAGCAGCGGGAAGCTGGGAGAGAATGTTGGTGGGGGGGGATTATTGCAGCCGGTGAAAGGACACGAGCAGGGTAATGATTATTTCATATTCCTTCTCTGGCTGTCTACATCATGCTCGCACACTAACACACACATGCGCTGTCTCCCTGTCCCATCTCTTTAGCCGCTATCATTTCTCCCCCACGGGGATCTCATTGTCAATTCCTCACAAGGCTCATAATTGCTTTGCTGGCCTCTCCATGTAATGGCCCCATACTGAGTAATCCTGAGCGTTAGACCTGCACTCTGTCGATGACTAAAGATTACTTTATTGATCTCTCTCTCTCTCCCCCTCCTCCTCATGGCCCCTCGGTCTCATTGCTCCACTTTTTCATGCCCATCAGTAATTTCCTCTCGGTTATCCTCTGCTGTTTCCTGACAGTGGGTTCACATGATCCCATGCAGTACAAAGCAAGCCCCTGTGAATAATTTTTCTTCCTGCCTGATGGTCGATGCTGTTTTTTTTCCGGGTTGGTTGACTCAATCTGCCACAGATTTGCCGCTTTTATGAAGTGCTAGCACCACCTGCATCACTACAGAATGTAGACATATCTATTTCAGTGTAGGCGACTGTGATCAGGAGGTGATCAGGTGTTCATTCTAGCACCTAAGAAGGAAAAGGGAACAAAGAAGAAGCGAGCTGCGCTGCACATGTTGGCATGAGCCAGTGTTGGGCTGATAACGGAGTAGCAGAAGAGTCGAGGACCCTTGACTCCCGAGTTGTTATTAGGATCGTGGCGCTTAGGATTTAGACGCGCTGCCCGCTTCTGCTTTTCATGCAGGATCCACTGGATGCTGCGTTGTTCAGAAACCCATTTCACAGTCAGTTTAACACTCCTCTCCACATAGAAATATTCTTACACTTGTTCATTCACACCACCAGTCTGAGGGAAATTGAAGCTCAGATTCTCTGGAAATGAAGTTCATACTTCTTTTGTTTATTGTACAGAGAGACACAGAAAAGTCATAAAAATGACAATATTGTGTTCTCGGAGTGAACGAGCTTGGAACAATATCTGTTTCCTGTTCTGGGCCAGGCAGTAATCCAACAGAAATATTCTTTCATTTTCATTTTTACTGTGAAGCCATAAAACAGTGCAGTATATTGCATGTAATCCTGAAGAGTGGGGGAACAAATGGCACAGGTTGTGGATCTAAAAACATGGAACCAAAAAAAAGATCCTCACAGGGATAATAACCTACACAGATACAGCTTTTTATTGGAAACTGGAGTCGACAGGGACAGTTAAGTCTAATAAAAACAAAATGTATCAAAATGACAGATGGTTATGGCTGCTGGTAAATGCAGGTGTTGCATTCATTTGGACTGTGGACCCTCTGTAAGCGATAAATTCATAAAATATGAACTGGATGTTGTTTTTCAGCAGACTTTTGTCCTGCCCTTGCACTAAAAATTAAATCTAGTGCTGTGAAAAAATATTTGCTTTTTTGCTGATTTTTTTTCTTGCATATTTGTCACACCTAGGATAATCAAACAAAGATAACCCAAGTAGATACAAAATTATGTTTTTAAATTCCCTTTAGGGGAAAAAAGCTGTCCAAACCTGCCCAGCCCAAAATGGCGTGGAATGAATGAATGTGATTAACCACATTTTTTGGAAAGCTGAGTTCTGTATCACTTACCACTCCCAGGCCTGTGTACTACCAGACCCAAGAGAATACTTACATAAAAGCTATCTGACATAAAAGTGATAAAAGATAAAGATCTCAAAACATGCATCACGCACGTATTGTCTGCAAAGGATTACAAAGTCTTTTCTTAGATCTTTGGGACTCAAGTGAACCATGGTGAGAGCCAGGAGAAAACTTGGAACCAAATTGTTCCTAAATATAACATCACTATGTCAAACAAAAAATATTTGATCATATTTCAATGAATCGGCCAATTATCTATAAAAGAAAAGCCTGATAGTGCCCAAGGGCCCATTTATAACCAACTGACAAAAGGAAAGAGTCCTTCAAGTTACTTTACCATGTATGTTAAAAAGTAATTGATTGAATGGGCATTGGTTCAAAGTAGGTGGGCCTAGGACCACCTACTTTTAAATGGTGCTGCAGTAGACCACCGCAGTACATCTCTTTCTCTCTATATGCATTTTGTTTTACCGATGATGCAGTTCCACCACCAGACGTCTGGTTGGATGCTCTTTGTTTCATTTGTTTTAAGATGCATCCTTAAACAGCATTACAGTTTATATAGTGTATTTTGTATGTGGCCTGGTAGCTCAATGTCAGACTGGGATGTAGAAGGTCGCAGGTCTATCCCCTACCAAGTGTGTCGTTGAGCCAGACACCCAGCGCTAGCTCCTTGTAAGTCGCTTTTGGATAAAAGCATTTGCCAAGTAAAGTAAAGTAGTATGTAGTGTACATATAGTATATAGCATATAGGGGTAGGCAACCTTCAGTATTAAAATAGCTATTTACGCCTGTTTCCCTCCAAAATAAAATGTTAACAAGACACTAAGATCTAACAAGACAAGTATAGAAACAAGTACATCGTCTCTAATTTTACTCTATTTTTACTTAGGATTTACTCTAAATCCTGGGCAGGTGATCATCATTTGCTTCGCCCCAGCTTTTTCAAGAATTTTAAAAGTAAAGGGCAGATTGGATATTGGTCTATAATTGGCTAAAACCCCTGGATCAACTGCTGGTTTTTCATTAGAGGTTTGTCTACAGCTACCTTATAAGCCTGTGGTACATATTTATCTGATCTAATATGGACAAGCTGATCAAGCAGTAAAACTGATTACTATTGAGATTAACTCTGCATGATTTACAAGAAGGAAGGAGTTTAAGTATGACTGAGGTGTGGCAGACACATTTAGAAGCCTGGTTACAGTGCTGAAAAAAAAACCTGGGGTTATTTACCCCAATTAATGAGGAATAATATCTGGGTCTAGCTTTACAGAGAGACTTTTTGTACGTTACTAAACTTTCTTTGCAGGCTGAACAAGATTCATCTAAATTTGTGGAGTGCTACCTCCTTCCAAGTGTTCACGTTGTCTGCCTTAAGCTACAGATCTGTGAATTATACAATGGAGCTAACCTCCTCTGATTAACTACTTTCTTTTTTTAGAGGGGTACAGCATCGAGTATTGTACTTAGTGAAGCTGCAGCATTATCAACTATAAAATCAACCTGTACTGGAGTAAAGTTTAGATTACTGCCCTCGGTATTGCTACATGTCATAGGATTGAAAGATATTCGGATAATTTCCTTACATTTGATGACAGCATTGTCAGATAAATAAAGCAAAGGATTTCTTTTTAAAAACAAAGTACTTAACCTTTTCACAATGTCTGATCCATTATTTGCTTTGAAATTCTAAGCTTATAAGAGGTGCATTATGCCACTGGGATACCAGCACACAGACATAACTGTTGCATGATTTAATTTCATGTTCTGACAGCAGATTAACTTTACTTGTGCACCACTGAAATCAGTAGTGCAGCAATATACAGAGGCTTTGTTTGTGAACTTGATTGTGCTTCCTTTTTTTTCTCCACTGCTCAAAGATGGGATTAGAAATTCTGAAAAACAGTAGATCAATATGGTTCTCCTGATCTTAGAGAGCTGAATCAATATCTGTAGGAGCAAACAAGCATCTCCCAAAGACAGAAATCAGAGATCCAAAAATCTGTTGCTAGCAGCACTAATAAAAAGACATTGGAGCAACATCTATGGAAATAAATAGAGGACAGACTGTGGGTAAAATGGAGCCTTGTTCTTGTTCTGCAGTGGAGTAGAAAGCTTAAATTAATCAAGCAGTGGTAGTTGAATAGAACTGACAAGTTACATGCATTATGCAGTATGTGATCTCCACATACTGTTGCAGTGTAATGATGTAAGTTCTGTTGTTTGCTTCTTCAAATAACAAATTACCAAAAACCTGAATTGCGATAACACAGTGACTGCAATCCACTGTGTGTTGGACCAATAAAGGAACAAACCTTCATCTCACACTGGGCCCTCACCTTGAAATTGATTGCAGAGACAAATATTTTGAATATCACATTAAGGCAGTCCCCAGGAGAAAACATTAGCAGTCTGCACCCGCTGTGATTTTGTTCACTGTTCACTGTTTTTAGGTATTGGACATTATAAAAGTCACAGCATGGTAGGGGCTATTACTGATATATTCACTTATACCCCAGGCAATTAATGGCTGATCAAAGACAGTACATGGAGAGTTACTTACACACAGGGTGCACATATAAAGTGTAGAGTTCTCATTTGTTTGTAATTATAAACTGGCTGCAGTATAGGCATCCTGAAAATAAAACTATGAATCATAGGCCAGAAAAATGTGTGCTTATCCCTTATTCCCACTGTGTTCAGGACAGACATAGAAGAGGACATCCCAGGTATCTTCTCTCTTAGTTGAGCTGGACCAACAGCCATTCTGGAGCATCTCTCCCTCTCCTGCCTGTTGTTGTCATTTCACAAATTGTATATAGATCTTCATGCCTCAGGTGTCTCAGCCTATGCTGTGCAGCACCTCACTGTGTCCCAATGGCCTCCAGGATTACAGGCCCATGGCACTTACTTCTCATGCCATGAAGACTCTGGAAAGACTCATTCTTAATCAGCGACCCACCTAGACCAGCTGGGGAGCACTGTGGTATCATGTTTTTTGACTTCTCCAGTGCCTTCAATACTGTAATGAGTGAAGGGTGACTGGGGATTGACGCCACCTGAGGGGGGTGGGGGAGACATAAAAGGCGGAAGTATGGCGGGGATCTCTCTCTCTCTCTCCAGGGCCTGACGTTGCTGACGGGTGTCAAGTGCTCATCCTGGTTGGGTGGCGGCCGCTTGCAGACCGCTTAGGGCTGCCGGCGGTGAAGCTAGTGAGGGGGGCCGTAGGGTGAGGTTCCCGAGCAGGCAGGGTAAGAGAGCGAGGGACGGGGAAATCAGGAGCACCCGATTGCCTGTCTGGCCGGCTGGCCGGCCCCTCCCTCTTTGGCTTTGCTTTCCCAAAGAGGGAGGGGTGTTTAACTGCTTTACTTTTTGTATGTGTGTGTTTTTAGACTTTGCCGGCTCCGCGGCAGGAAGAAGCAGGCAGCGAGCGGAGGGAGCTGCGACGTAGTGTCGGTCCGGTGGTCGCCTCTGTGGTGGCACGTGTGTTGTGGAGGTGGGGTGCCATGTGAGGAGTGCAGTGCCGGATTGGGGGTTGTGCGGTGGAGTGAGTCACAGGTGGGCTGGGCGCCCCGAACCCCTTTTGGCCGACGGGCGGGCCGAAGCCGCGGGGATGCGGCGATCGCTGGGGCTGCCGGAGTGAATCTTGTCAACGGGGCCGAGTGGTTTTAGCTTGATGAAATAAAGTGTTATTTTAAATGGACGTGCGCGTGTACCTCTTCCTTGGTCATTCCTGAGAGGTGAAAGTGGTGTCCCAAATTAAACAAAGGTCAATTACAATACTATCAAGCCGAGTCTCCCAGGTAGGAAGCTGTCAGCAAGGCAGGTGGATGCCTCCATCGTGTCCTGGATTGTAGATTACCTGACAGATTTCACAGACCACAGTATGTGCGTATTCAGTACTCTGTTCCTGACATGGTGGTCAGCAACACCTCAAGGTATAGTCCTCTTCCCATTTCTCTTCACCCTCTACACAACAGACTACAGCTATTGCAGTGAAACCTGCCACCTTTAGAAGTCTGCAATAGTTGGATTCATCAGTGGGGAGGGAGTACCGGACCACAGTGGACACCTTTGCCACATGGTGCAAACAGAACTCTTTTCAGCTCAATGTGGCAAAAACAAAGGAGCTGATTGTGGACTTCTCTCGATAAATATTTCCAGCTGCTTCCACTTACCTGGTCACACCCTAGCATGCTCCCCTGTTACTCCTTTTCTTGATTTGATCACGTCCCTTTATATTCTCCCGCTGTCTCTCGCACACTGCCGAATTATTGCACATACCCCCACACTTATGTCAGACACCGATCCCGCGCTCTCTGTTCTGCTGTTTCATGTCTGTGGTGTTACGACCGGCTCAAGCCGCAACAAAACAGAGGAGAGGCGTGGGTTAACGGTAAAATAAATGTTTTAATTA
>JAUMHF010000009.1:1855088-1874722 GCA_032359275.1 Microctenopoma steveboyesi
TGCTCTCAGACTGTACAACAAAGACCCTGCAGCTGACCACGCGCACACACAGACTAATCCAACACACACACATCCAGTGCACAACAGTGCACAATGTTTCAAAGCGACGTGTGTTGTTTTCATCTTGTACTGTTCACTTTCTGTACGGTCGGACTATCTGAAAGAGTATCAACATTCCAAGCAGACTTGCACTTTGTGCGCCATGCTTTTTGACTTTTTACGTTGTTTATCATTCGGTAAATACAGCCGTAACTTTACACAGAAACAAAGAAATGAAACGGGAGTGTAAGAGTGTAGCCGTTCCAGGCAGAATCTCCCCCTCATGCGCGATGCTTTCTGCTTTTCTGCTTTCTCCCCTCTGCTTCCTGCGTCTCGTTTATCATTTGGTAAACATACCAGTAATTTTACACAGAAATGCTGAAATAAATTGAGGAACATGGTTTACATACCTTTCTGATGATGGAATGTCATAATCCAGATCACTGTTGTGATTGTGTGATTGGGAAACAATAAATCCTCCTCGTCAGACGAACAATTCCCTTCATTTTTTTGCCAGCAATTGTCACCAAAAATCACAAAAAAGCTGTTGGACTATCTGAAAAGTAAAGCCAGGTGAATAAAAGTAAACTCCAGTGCAGAAATGTGGCCGTTCCAGGTGGACTCCCTCGGGACACCTCCCCCTCAGTGTGCGCCATGTGCTCTGTGCGTAAAGGCCTGTATCAATGCAGTGAATAACTATAAGACGGATTATGACCATAAACCACCAAAGTTAAGACTGAATTAATGCTTTTGATTTTATGAAATTAGTTTTTCCTTTGTTCTTTGTTTGCTGCTGGCTCCGTGAGTTTTGCACCTAGAATAATGGTTCTTATATTGTTAGAAAGGCGAGAATCTTGGCTTTAATTTGCTTTCATGGATACGATCATAAAAGATTGTCGCTGTTGTGTGTTTTGCGTGGTGTGTAGCTCATTGGCATATTAGCGTCTTTTTCCGATCATTTGGTTTAGAGGTGTATTGTTGTTATAGGGTGTTGTTGGTGTGGAATGTTTTTGTCATTTAGATGTGTTTCTTGCCTTTAGGTAGATGCACAGTATGCATATATTGGTCTACAATAAGCATGTTTTTTGAATGACTTTGTAACAGGAAGTCCCAGTAGACCCGGTACCGTCGGGTTCAACAGGTTTTTAATGCACAGCATACCCAAACACACACCCATGCATGTACACCCAATCCAAACTGGGAAATCAATCGGTGCTTATTTTCTAGTGAAGATGGCAAAACATTTGAATTTGACAAGAATTCTCAGTAAGCATCAAACACTAGAAGTTAATAGAAGGTTGGAAGTGTAACACCATCAAATTGGTGAATTTGGAGACAGGTCACATTGATACCTGGTGGGCTCACTTCAAATGTCTACTGCAGCCACAAACCAGAGTCTCTAAACTGGTTCAGGCTCCACTAAGGAACAGCTGAAACAGTTGTTGCTCGATACGACTGGGTTTGGTGAAAAGCTTATAAGGAAAAACTAAGGAAAGGAACACATCAGTACAGCAGACCCACCACTGTGGAGGACATAACTGTGCACTGCTGCTGCAGCGCAGTGGAGACAATGATTCTTCACTTTATTATATCCCTGCTGCCTGCCCAGTATGATATATGCCCTGCATAGTCCACAGACAGCATCTATTCAGAAAAGGGCATCATGACACCAGAGCCTTTTCTGAAATGGCTGGACCATTTCATCAAACATGCTCTGGCAGCATGAACTCTGATCTTAATTACGCATCAGCATGAAACTCACTGCCACCTCCAGGTCACTGATGTGCGCAGAGCCAACCAGATAGAGACCCTGCTGCTTCCTCCCCACACAACCCACCTCCTCCTGCCACAGGTAGCAGGCCTGACACTGTAAATAACCTGCAGAAGGTTGTGTTCACGACCTGGCCACATACTTGGGACTGATGAGAGGAGACATGGTGGTTGGGAAGAAAGAGTCATTACCTCGACATTCAGGAATGAACAATGTACCCCAGAAGAAATGACACAAGTAGTATATTGTTTAACTATATTCTAAGAGCTTATGATACATTCTGTTTATTATTAACATAATGTTAATATGAGTCAGTGTTTTCTTACCTAAACACAGATTGTGTAACTAGTTTCAGTGCCTCCTGTCGTATCTCTTTTCTCCACTTTCTAGGTAATTTACTTATTCTTGCAACTGTAAAGGCAAATGTTATTGCTCCAAATCAGAACAAGAGATTTAAAGAAAAAAAATAGAAATTCTAATCCTAATGTTGAAACTGCACTTAATATAAAAATGTTCATCACAATTTTTCTATACATGTGCCTGTTGTGTATGAATGTTTGTGCTAGTCTTACTTGATCTAATCCTCAAATGCCCACCATGAAACACATGGGCAAAAATCCAGAGAGAGTAAGACTTTCTACATGTTCACATTCTTAGAATTTCCCAGAGACACCTCAAAGATCTTTTGTTGAGAGCTTCTAAATTATAATATGCCCACTAAAAGGAGCACCATTGCTGGTTCTCTGTGCAACGCATATAATACCCTAAAGCAGACTGTGGAGATCAAGTCAGGTTAGCTTTCACTTCTGTGCTTTTGATTTAATTATTTTTGAGATTGCTAGTGTAAGACTCTTCTACTCTCTGTCATCAGGACATGATAGTGAGTTCATTTCCTGTGCTCCTTTTTTTGGGCAATAATAGCTTTCTGTGTTGCTGCTTACTGTCAGTGGTTTGTCCTGTACCTCATACTTCCCTTGCAATTTATGTCTGTCTTTCCATCTTTGTGTTGCATGGCCTCCTTTAAATTTACTATGGCTCTTTCTTTCTTTTCATTTATAAAGAAATCCACATTTAACATTGTATTCATATATGTCGGGCAGTAATACAAACCACCTATGACAGTCTGTTGTGTAATAGCTAAAGCTTGGCCTATCTTGCTTTAGCTGTTGTACCTGTCTTTTTTTGCATTCTTCTATTTTGTTTGGTTAATTGAAATAAATATTCTAATTGCATTGGTTCTAGTAAACATCTATACTGCCTGTTGGACAAAAGAAAAGAGTACAACTTACAGGTAGTTATATTTATTATCATTGTTATTTATTGGTATTAATTATTATTACAATATAACAATATTAGCCATGGCTAGTATAGTATAAATACAATGTATTACCTTGTATTAATTTTTTTTATAATAACAATGCTACTTGAACTCATGCAAACACAATAAAACTTCTCTCTGACATATTATCACATCATGTATCTGTTGGTTGCTCCTGAGCTAGGCTAGCGTTTCAAACAATGGCACTTTGAAATGATTGACTTACATGAGTCAAACAGTGAGCAACATTTGACTACTAAAATGGGAGTTCAATACTTAACTTTTGCGGTGAATGAAATTGTCCTTCATGCAGTGACCATGATAAACTACTTCAAAGGACACTGAATGACCAAACCTGTTAAACTTATATGAACACAGTGCATTGCTATGCAACCATTTGCCTCATCCATTTAATTTTTGTTCTTTAAATGCAGATGGAATACTTAGAGTGACAATTAGGGTCAGTGTAAAGTACAGGAGGTCAGTTTGGAAGAACCCATATTGTCATGCTGTAAAGTGGATGAAGAATCCGATTAAAATGCTTCAGTCAAAGACACTTAAGTAAAGGCATTAACAGGAAATGGTTGTACAATTAGGTGGTGGAGAAAGGCTCTTACTGAATCTGAGCAGTGATGTGCAAACTAATGAGAGCGCTAATCCCCCTTACATGCATGTGAATCCTAGTTAAATCAATACCATGAAGCATGGCATAGGGAGAAGAACACAGTGGCAGGGGGAGGTGCAACAGCAAACAGAAAAAGCTCTTAGGTGACCACTTTATAACTAATGTCACAGACACAAAATGATTATTTTAAATTGTGGGTAACATGATCAAATTCTTTGTCATGTCAACGACAGTGAGTCTAAACAAACAGGTTTTTGTACTTAATCTCACCGCTGAATTTCTCAGATAGTACAAAAAGAAAAACTAATATTTGTAAGATTTTTAAAAATTACTTAACTCTGCAAATTTCTTGGAGTTTGTGAAGGTTAAATTGATTGTAGGTATTTAAAGACGCATTTGTCAGATGCCAATGCCAGTGTGCATGTGTATTGGTGCAGACTGCTTGTAAAGACATGCAGCGCGTGTGTGTGTGTGTGTGTGTGTGCGGGGGTGAATGACTGCACATACTGAACGTGTCCATGCGATGAACAATCATTCATTTCTTCTAGCTGTTAGCGTCTCTCTCTCTCTTTCTCCCTTCACCATCACTCTGTCTCTTAATCTTTTCTCTCTCTCCTCCAACTTTTGCTTTTCCTGGGTGTCCTTCAGCGATCGGCATGGAGCTGTCATTCTGTCAGCCCTCCATCAGCTTATTGATTCACTGATCTTTGCCGGACCATGGACAAATGCTTGCATGCCAATTTCTCTGTTTTCACTTGCATTTTCCTTCTCCCTCTGACTTGTTCTTTAGCTTTATGTAGTTTTGGCATGATAGGGGAGGGTCATAATCCATTATAAACGTTGTTTCACTGTGACAAGAAATATTACTCTTTTAAAGTCAGGTAAAAAGTGATGTTTAGAAAGACATATAAATGAGGGCGGGATGCTGTGATCATCTTACAGCTCAGGAAAAACAAAGCTCAATGTTCGCACAGAATGGCCATTTTGTTTTCACTCCCACTTTGCCCTTATGTCTACCAACTTCTGAGGGGGAAGATTTGACTTTGCCTAACCCAATCACTAACCTAAAACGAAATGCAAAAAACAGCAAAAAAGCTTAAGGTGTCTCAAAAGAAGACAACAGAGGTGTCATAGTCTAAGAGACATCTGTGATCAGTGCACCATTTGGATAGAAGATGAGATGTAGGTCCTAGCAGCAGTCCCACTCTAAGATGGTCCAAACTTTCTGACACTGTTGAAATTTGGTCCCAAGACTATGATAACCTGATTGTTTGAGTCCCACAGTGTGTGAATCTGTCCATCTTTGTGGTTAAAGCAGCTTGGTGGCCTGGTTGCTCAGTGTTTAAGGCAGACGGCTGGGATGCAGGAATAGCAGGATCAATTCCCAGCCCATCCCCCATACCAGAGGGGAGCTGCTCACTGAGAGATAGAGAGAGCGAGACAAACAAAACGGCTGTGGCCGTAACAGTGTGGCATGGAAGGTGTACTTTTCAGGACAGAAGAACTCTCCAACATGTGATAAAAACTCCAGAGTCTGGAGCAGCCTTCCCATCACTTGCAGACACCTACACCACCAGGGTTAACAGGAGAGCCCACCACATCAGAGACAATATGCATCCACAACTCAGTCTGTTTACACTCCTGTTACACTCTCTATTCATTGTTTTCTGTTTACTACTAATTCTTTATTTTTGTTACTGAAGTGATGGGAGTAATGTACCAATAAGAATTTCATGACATAGTGTAACGGCTGTCTTTACTATACAACAAACCTTCTGATTTGGATTCTTGTTTAAAACCTCCCAAATTATAAAATTAAATAAAGGGCATGGAGAACTCACACACATAAAAAATAAAAAAATTGTAAGTATTTTTGATCAGAGAAATGATCAAATCACATTTGCATATTAAATTGTACTTTTACACAAAAAAGCTCTTTGCAGCCAAAAATGCTTGGGATCACTGTTTTGCTGCGAAATGAAGTTATTCTCAGTCAGTCATTGCCCAGAGGAAATGGCATGGTTCTGAACTGCATGGACCAATAAGTAGCATGTGTCATAAGGCAGCCCTGATTTTCTTGGTTCACATGTTTTAGTTTACATTTTTCCTCACTTTTATTTTGACAGCTCTGTATATGGTAGTTGTGTTTCCAGTCTGTCTACCTCCCTGATTTCAGCTGATTAATGAGAGTCAGAATGTCTGTTTTGTGGGCAATGTTACAAGCCTGTCTGCTCTGGCTATTTGCCAGATTCTTGTTTATGGTGTGTATGACTTTCCAACATGTTAGAGTGGTGGACCCAAGGGCACACAAACACAGAAATGAAGAACTTAAGATAATTTTATTTAATACATATATTACTCTAACAACCAAAAATCACTTCTAATGGAGGCCAAAAGAACACAGAGCGCAAACGAACATATACAATGACACCAAGGCAAGACAAGACAATTAAACAGGAATACAAGACTAGACTAAAAGACTTCCTACAAAATGAACTGACTCAAGCGTAGCTGCTGGCATAAACAAATCAAATCTCGGGCAACCAAGGCATAGCTACAGACATAAATAACTCTTAATAAACGCATATTATGACAGCCAAATTATCCATTTTAAGTCCAGTTTGTTTTTATGTTTCTGTGTGTGCAATGTGTTCATCTTAGCTAAATCTTTATTTATTTTTACTCTGCTTTTACTGCAGTTACTACAAGCAAAAACTCAAGCAAGCCCTCTCAAATGGAAGGGTGAAACTTTACTTTATTTTATTTTACTGTGCTGTGCTTGGCAGACGCTTTTATCCAAAGCTACCTACAGGGAGTTAGCGCTGGGTGTCTGGCTCAGGGACACACCTGGTAGAGGATGGACTAGGAGTCAGAGGGGGTTTGAACCTGCAACCTTTTACATCCCAGTCTGACGCTTAAACCATTGAGCTACCAGGCCGCCGTCAAGAAACCCATGACCATGACCCATGATCCATAGCCATGACCTGGATGACTGAGATCCTCCAGATAAATGTAGTATATGTGGTTCAGTGCTACAAGCTGTACATTAGAGAAACCAAGCAGCCTCTACACAGGAGAATGGCTCAACACAGAAGAATCAGAACCCAGAATCAGCTGTGTACCTTCATCTAAAGGACAAAGGACACTTATTTATGGACCAAAATGTACAAATACTGGATAAAGAAGACAACTAGTTTGAGAAAGGAGTGAAGGAAGCTTTTCATATGCAAATAAACAACCTGGGAAATCAGACACAATTTACACAAATGACCGGTTAAAAGCGGTCACTCTCGCCTGTAACTCTTTAGACACAGCTGTAAACATTCTTGCGTGGTTCTCTGTAGAGGTGAGTGAATCAACTTTGACTCTGTTAGTGATTTAGCTTGTATAGATAGTAAGCATGCTTGTGTTTTTGTTGTTGTGGCTAGGTCTGCTAAAGTTTCTCCTTTCATCCATTAGCTAGTGTTTGTTATTGTCGTTGTCCGGCGTGAGTTTCCCCTAAGCTAGATACACGCCCACTCTTTTGTTATTGTAAATTTGGTCATAGTCAACTTGTCCACGCGTGGACGGCACCTGTGGCCACCTAGCCAGTTGGCCTACTATTTAAGGGGCATTCGAGCACTGCCGTGTCAGCGGTAGTGTCAGCCCCCTGTGAAGACCCACCTGGGTAAAGACCCGCGACTCAGCCGAGCAACGACTGGTAAAACACTCATGTTTTTCTTTTGCTACTTCCTTTTAACCATGTGCGTTCAGAACATTTCAGTTATTTGCTCTAGGCGTCCACCCAGATTCAGGACTCCGAGAACACGCAACCCACACATCCTGCACACACTCTCCCAGACATCGTCTTGTCACCCTGAGTTCTCGTTCGGGCTGTGGAATTGTCAGTCGGCAGTTAACAAAGCTGACTTCATTCCTGCATTTTTCAACAGAACATGACCTCCAGGTACTTGCACTGACTGAGACCTGGATCTGTCCCCATGACACAGCTACACCTGCAGCCCTTTCCACTGACTTCTACTTCTACAACTGAGGCGGCCTGGTAGCAGAGTGGTTAAGGCAGAGGGCTGGGAAAGCAGCAGACCGGGGTTGATTCCCAGCTGAGGCACCCAACCCACCCCCCATACCAGGTGTGTCCCTCAGCGAGACACCCAGCACTAGCTCCCTGGACGCCATGTGGCTGCCCACTGCTCACCCCAGGGGTGATAGGTCAAATGCAGAGAACAAATTTCGTTGTAACATGTAAAAATGTATCAATGACAATAAACTCTTCTTCTCGCACACTCCCCATCCCACTGGTAGGGGAGGTGGCACAGGTTTGCTTATTTCTAAGAAATGGAGTTTCACTCCAGTTTCTGCCACCGACACTACTAGTTTTGAATTTCATGCAGTAACTATCACACACCCTGTAGAAATGTCTATAGTTGTATATCGTCCTTCAGGACCGCTGGGAGACTTTGTGGAGGAACTTGAGACAACTCTCTCCACTACTGTTGATGAGGAGCTACCACTGGTCCTCCTGGGTGACATGAACCTAAACCTACTCATGCCACAAACATCCAATTTTCACAGTTTTATCTCAGCATCCAACCTCACACTTCTTAGTACGCAGGCAATGCATAGAGCTGGTAAGCAACTAGATCTTGTTCTCACATGCAACTGCTCCACAGCCAACACATCCGTTACCCCTCTACACGTATCTGACCACTACTTCATTTAATTTAGACTATCTCTCTGGGCACACACTACATCCACTTCACACAGGTATCCTCTCTATCCATGACCACTGCCACAGACACCATCTGCTCTACCCTAACCTCTTGCCTTGACAGCCTCTGTCCCCTCACCTCCAAACCTACTCGTGCAATCGCACCCTCTTCGTGGATCTCAGATGAGGTTCGCCGCCACAGGACTTAGCTCAGAGCAGCTGAAAGTCAATGAAAGAAATCCTAATGCCTGGCGGAACTCAGTAAGTATCAATCTCTTTTAACATCCTTCTCTGCCGCTGTCACTATGGGAAAAACTACATACTTTCAGGATAAGGTAAGTAACTGCACGGATTTTCGCAAACCTTTCTCTACTTTCAACCTTCTGAACCCTCCCCCACCTCCATCCTCTACCTCTCTCTCACCTGATGACTTTGCTACCTTTTTCACAGAGAAGGTGGCTACTATCAGCAAACAATTCTCTCCCCCTAACCTCAGACCCCACTCCTCTGTTATCCCAAAAACTAGATCACTGTCTGCCTTCACTCTGCTCTCCGAATCAGACGTGTCTAAGCTCATCCACTCAAGTCACCCCAGCACCTGTTCCCTCGATCCCATTCCCTCACATCTTCTTCAATCCATAGAACCCACTATTATTTCTCCGCTGACACATGTCCTAAATTCCTCACTTGCAACAGGAACGTTCCCCACCACTTTCAAACAGGCTCTCATTGTTCCCCTATTTAAAAAATCCACACTTAATCCATCTCTACTGGACAGCTACCGCCCAGTTTCCAATCTTCAATTTCTTTCTAAAATTCTCGAAAGAGCCGTTCAAGCTCAACTTTCTTCATTTCTCCAAGAGCATGATCTACTTGACCCTCTTCAGTCTGGTTTCAGAAAAGGACATTCAACTGAAACCTCCCTCCTGGCAATGGTGAATGACCTTTGTGCTGCAAGAGCTGCCCGCAGATCATCTGTCCTCATCCTTTTGGACCTATCTGCCACTTTTGACACAGTCAACCACCAGATTCTTCTTTCTACACTTTCAGACTTAGGAATTACTGGAGCGCACAGATTTGGTTCTCCTCCTATCTTCAGGATAGGTCCTTCTGGGTATCGTGTGGAGGTGAGACATCCACAGTCTCTAAGGTAACCACAGGGGTCCCACAGGGCTCTGTCCTTGGGCCTCTTCTCTTCTCACTGTACAGATGTTCTCTTGGTAATATCATCCAATCCCGTGACTTTTTGTACCACTCGTACGCTGATGACGCACAGCTTTATTTGTCCTTCCTACCAGATGATACCACAGTGTCAACAAAAATTTCAGCTTTTCTCTCAGACATATCGTCTTGGATGTCTGAGCGACGCCTCCAACTAAATCTATCAAAAACCGAGATCTTGCTCTTTCCAGGCAGCAACTCACCTCAGCAAAATATCTCAATCCAAATCGGTTCGCTAAAACGAACACCTACACAGTCTGCCAAAAGCCTTGGGGTTTGGATAGATGACAAGCTGAGCCTGAATGAGCATGTCACAGCGACCTCCAGGTTCTGTAGATTTACTCTTCACAACTTTAGAAAAATTAGGCCTTTTCTCACCCAACATGCTGCACAGCTCCTCGTCCGGGCAATGGTCATCTCTAAACTTGACTATTGCAATTCTCTCCTGGCTGGAGCTACTGCAGTTACCATCAAACCCCTCCAGATGGTCCAAGATGCGGCGGTCCGCCTCATTTTTAACCAGCCAAAATACACCCATGTCACACCTCTTCTCACCTCCCAGTAGCTGCTCGCATTGAGTTTAAATCCTTGGTGCTTGCCTACAGGACTCTCAATGGATCTGCTCCATCTTACTTTGACACCCTACTGGTAAGTTACACTCCTGCACGCTCTCTCAGTTCTGTGAATGAAATGAGGCTAAATATTCCGTCTTTACGAGCTCTCAGATCACAGTCTAGCCTTTTCTCCTTTGTGGTCCCTGGCTGGTGGAACAACTTGTCCTGCCACATCTGACTGGCAGACAGTATCACCACCTTTAACAAACTCACTTGTTCAAAAAGTACTTCAAGTGAGTCTAACACACATGCGCACACACACGCACACACACACACACGCACACTAATTACGGTGTCTAGCACTAAACAATTCCTATGCTTGTTTTTTGCCTTGACGAGTTAGGCCTTATCAGAGTGCTTTGTTGTAGTATCTTGGTTTTTGCGAGAACTCAATAGTAATTGCTGGTGTCCTTGTAAGTCGCTTACAGCTAAGTCGTAAAGTAAAGTAAAGTGAAGTAAAGAATATCACCATTGTTTATGACAAGACCTTTCAGTGAAAGCTCCGTGTTTCCATCCATTTTCTGTTGCTCAGCTTATCTCGGTGTGATAGCTGAGAAAGTTCTCTGCCCAGCCCCTTCCTGGAGGATCCCATGGCTAGATGATATATGTAACCTTTCTACTCTGGTCTAGGTCAGCTTAGTAGTCTTGTCCAAACAAGTTTCTAAAAGGAGATTTTAGGTTGCCTGAACGACTTCAGCTATCCACTTCACCATAAATGAGGGGTTTAATCTAAAAAAATACACTTTATATTCAGGTATTACTATATAAATAAATAAAAAGCTGTTATCCTTAGAAAAAGGTGATTTTCCAGCAAAATGCTCATTTAAAACCCACGGTGGTTCTCTGGCTTCTTTGTGTACTTCTTCTCCACTCCCAGCAAAGAAACAGGATTTTTATTTTTGCCGCATCTTGTCAGCTTTGGATGAACTTCTGTTTTCTCTTACCTGATGTTTGTAAGTGACATCAAATATATATATTCTTCTCTGCTGCAGGTCATAGATCTGTGCAAACAGTATGTCTGCTGTGAGACCCACAGGGATCCAAAGAAACTTTTTTCCAGCCCTGATCACATGATGAATCGTCAGCATGATCACATGAGTAAACTATGTCTTTGAGGCAAATTGACATATACATACACACACCGCTGCTTGGGTCACGTCTGAGCTTGTCTGTATATACCAATACACATGTTCCAACAAACAGTGTAATGCACATTTTTATGCTGATATCACACTACAAACTCAAACCCATGTATATGTTGATACAATAAAGATATGTTTCCAGAACATGTACCCAGGACAATGTGATTGGTTCTGGGTCCCTGTGCTTCTGTGGATCCATTTGTTCCTTCTGTCAGCGGGCCTGTTTACCAGCACATGGTGGAGGTTTAATAGAGCAATAAAGCGTCCTTGTTCTCCTCAGAACCAGGTTTATTGACCTTGTATATGGTTTTAAACAAATATATAACAATAACAGTATATTGTGTTCTATAACCTATAACAAAGGTGCTTACATCCCCTAAAGTTTACCATGCCCTAGATTCTGGAGTTGAAGGTTTTAAGAGTAACAGTTGCAGCCTTTGTAAGATCACCATCCTTGCAACTCTGTTTCCATTAATACATTTAAACTAAATCTACATCAGAACATGATCAAGTCAGTAAAATAATTTTTAGGAGACCAGAAGGCCTGATTTTAATGACCAACAGACTTCACTGATTGGTCAGACGGCAGCTTTATTTTTACGGATTTTCTTAAAAAATAATTTAACAATCAGACCACAGGAAACACCTGATTTAAAATGTCCTCATACTAACTTACAACTTGGGAAGATTATCAGAAGATCGGCTATCTGCTGGCATCTGTTCCTTCAAGAAATGTTGAAGAGAATTTCAGTAACTTTATTTGAGAGCCCAGGCTGGAGGGATCAGTTCGAACACTCTGTAACTGACTACATGGACTTTGAGGCACTACTCAGCTGCTCAGCTGTAAGAAGAGGGCCTTTAAAAATTGGGACAGTGAGTGCAAAGCAGGCAGAAAGACACATGGGAAGTTTTTAGAACAAAAATAATGGAGAAGTTGCAAAACAACTGCAAAACCATCAGATATTCGTGGAATGGAATGAGGATCTTTACAAGAATGATGGTGACAAAATGACCCTTTTCCCATCAGCTGCTCATCAGCACATCATCTATTACAGCCTGTCCACCCTCTGAAGAACTTTGCCCCTGGCAAATGTGGTAAAACAATGTGTTGTGCTCAAGCTATGATCATCAGGCATTTTAAAAACATTATCATGATGGCAACCTGACGAACAACAACACAGCCATCAGCTGCTAGTGTGACATAAAATATAAATATGCATTCTGCATTTGCCCTTCTCCAACTTTGCTCTAGTATGGTTCACACCACAAGCCAGAAGTACTGCATGCCCAGACCTGACCTGCATTTTAAACTAACTGTAATACTACATTTCTAGGTGTGAATAGGAGAGACACCAGTCGTTACATAGGGAGGGGAAATGTCTCTGAGCTTATCTCTACATATGATGTTTAAATGTTTTGCTGAACCACCCCAGAACAGTCATAGACCTGTTCTACTTGGTCATTGTCCTTGGTGTTTGCTTCAAGTCTGGACGGTGGCCTGTCACACCAGTAACTTCTCTGCAGAATAACATTATTAACAAAAAACGGGGATGAATACTTTTCAAAGCAACTGTGCATCAGACAGACAGCCTGAAAGCTGTACACCTGCATAAAATGTAGATCGTGTGATAGGTGTACCAACGAGACGTTGCCCCCAGTGAAAAAAAAAGAAAACTGATCAATCCTCAACTGTTAAGGACGCAGAAATGACATCAATTCCTCAAATGTCTTAAAAGTCTTAATGAATTTGGTTCAGCTATAAGACTTTTTGAATGATGATGTGTATAGAAATAATCAAATATCAAGGTAAATTATTAGATAATCATTGATGCTGTAAGAGGGTAAAGTAATGGGTCCTAATATTAGGCCAGTACAATCTTAGGTAAACAACAGGAATGGGATGAAGAGGACATAAATTCCCTACAGTGATGCAAGAGTCTGATAAAGTCATGCAGGAAGTAATTAGTTATTGCTGTTGCCGTAAAACTGTGTCGTTCATTGTTATGTTTTTATAAGTTATAGGAATGTACCTCACATCTTCTTTAAGCAGAAACAAAGCTGCTGCAAAATAAGAAGAAATGCAGTGTGTTGCACAAGTCTCACGTTGACATGTTGCCCAGTGTCACCTGTCCAGGTAAAACCACTCAGCTCCTCACTATGTTGTCAGAGATGTTGTTCCACTAATTCTCAAGCCTCTCGACTCCTGCGGCAGATGTCTAAATGTAAATGCACGTAAAACCAAATGAAAGACAATTTTTATATAAATCCTAAAAATGTAAATAAATAAGTAAAAGGTCATGTACACATTATTCTGCAGTTAAAAAAAGATTCCACTAATGCATTTCAAAATCAGATTATTGTGATGATGCAGTGATTAGCATGAAGCAGTGTTTTAGCTCCTGTCTCTCTTAGGCCTCCTCAACAAGTCCATCCTGTTCTGACTGACCAGTTTTGCCGATGAGCAGGGTGCTGGAAAAACCTCCCAGCTAACCTGAGCCATTAATGGAATATAGAGTAAGTGCAGGTGGGGGTAACTGTGCACTATGTGGCCACGAGGGCCCAAAGTGAGGGTCAACCTATTTGGACTACCGTTATGAGGATCCAGATAAAATCTCTGGAAAGTCAACAGAGCACATGAGATTTTGTTGGTTATTGTAATATGAGTCCTTCAAACATTGCGAATCCTTCACAAGGTGCACTGGTAATGATTCTGTGCCTTCTATGACCTTTTCAATATTTTAATATTTGTCCCTCTGCAGGTCATCTGAGAGCCTTCCTTGTTTGTGACAACTCATAGAAACCCACTTCACGTTTCACAGAAACCCACTCGATCTGGATGAGGTGTGAAAGCAGTGGCGCACATCTAAAGATGCCTTTGGGAAACCCAACGCCAGTCTGTCAGTGTAATCCCGCTCAGGAAGCTTTCCTTTGTCCATGTGTGAGAATTCAAGCGGATCTGCTTTCAGCAGCAGAGATCACAGGCAGAGGATGAACAGATCCAGAGCGAGACAAAGGGCCTGTGAAGGGTTAAAAGTACACAAAGCATTCCTCCTCTGTCTTTATTCCAGGAACAGAGGGAACATTTGATAGAGAGAAAGAGACAGCAAATATCACACAGCCCAAAAAAAACAGATGATATGTGCTACGTAAGACATTTTACGTGACCAGTGTATGACCCATCAGAACCCATTTTTGAGACATGTTGTCCCAACTCTGAGAAAATCAAATGTGTCTTGCGTGAGTCCTAACATTTACAGTCTGTCCTGAAAGACATTTAACAGTGTCGTGCTCTGTAATTCACACAGTTGTACGTGTGGGGAAGGTTTGTGTCAGACTTTGTTGTGTTATGTTTGATTTCCAGCAGTTAAAAATGCATTTCCTTAAACACTGATTCCTTTTACTGTACCGAGCTATGGTTGTGGATCCTTCCCTTGCGATGCTCATTTCAGACAGACAGACAAACACATACTATTTGAAGCAGTTGTGACAGATGTGTCGGTTGACACTCACACAACAAGAGGCTTTCAGGGTAAATACAGTTTAGGAACTGTAGGTTGAATCAGTAAAAAACCAGTACAAGCTATGGCAATCAGTTGAATACGGCACCACAGAGGGAAGGTAAGCTCAAACTAAACCACCTACAACAAATACCCACCTCTGCCTGCTCCTCATGAAATTAACAAGAACAGCAGTGTAAAGTGCAGTAACATGGTCCATGATCATTTAAACTATTTAATGTACCACCACACAGAGCAGCAGAATTCCTCTCGCATTCAGGTTCAATAGGTTCATGCAGTGGAGATGTTACCCTGTTGTATTCCATTCATTCTGTTTCCTGCACATTCTTTACACATGCGTGTCTCCTGGCTACACGTTAGTGGATCTCCTGATATTATCCTGACACGATATGACTGCACATTTAATAACACTTTGATCTGTCCTGCCCACTGTCAGTATTAAAAACACGTTGCTTATAACAGCTTTCACAATGTTATCGTGCACCACAGGTGTGTACACGGGTCACCTCCATATTCTGTTTGTGAAGGAATCTGAATCAAAGGAGGGCTGTCAAGTCTCACCTCTCCCTTAATCATGACTGATAGGATAGAATAAACACAGCTCAAAGTGTGTGTGTGGAACTAAATCATCCGTCGCACTTTCTTAAGTTACTCTTCCCACGAAGTCAGTGTTTACAGTATTTAACATGACACGAGTTGTCTTAACATGCGTTAACAGCTTCACCTTATAACACAAGTGACAGAATATTGGCAGAAAAAGATGAGTGTAAACGGTTTTCTGCTTTTATACACTCCTTTTTTATCTCATGGCAGTCCATCGGATTCAACTGGTCTGTGACATATTTTTCTCACTTCAGTCACTGTTTCACCTAATTGTTAACTAACAGTTTCTTATCTGTGCCATAAACCTCCTTCTCTACCTTAAAAATCTGTGGTAAATAGCCTGTTAATATGGAAATGTTTATCTGATCTAATATGGACGAGCTGATCAGAGGTAAAACCTCTTTGAGTAGTCCAGTCGGGATGGGGTCTAAAAGACAGGTAGTTGTCTTTAAAGAAAATGAAGTCAGATCAGGTTGTCCATCAGCTGCAGGGTTATAGGTTCAATTCCCAGCTCATCCAGAAGTTATCTGAAGTCTAATATTGGCTCTCTCTGTATTTGGTCAGCTGGTGAAGACCAGGTACCGTTTTATCCTGTGTTTTAAAAACTGAGTCAATGAAAACAGCTGCAGGCTAAAAATAATACTCTGGGAGCAGAAACATGATATAAAACAGGTGAACAATGAGGAGACACTCACTAACGCTGAAAGCTGTTTGAGGTCCTGCGGGACCACAGAAAGATTAATCACTGAACACATAAAAACTAAAAATGTTATATAGACAAAGGCAGAAAGAGACGTGTCATCAACGTCAGCTCCCGTGTATTTGATTGGACAGTGCAGCAGATTGCTGCATGACATCATGTTGCATAGTGTCAAACTTGGTTCGGCTCATTTGTTGGAGCCCTCTGCGCTCGACTTTAATCGGACGGGTTTGTGTTTTTTCCTCAGAGCTGAAGTTTATCTGAACGCAGCTCTTTGAAGAAGGCAAACTCACAAAAACTGCACTACAAAGACACGCACATAAGCTCAGCACGTCAGCACACATGTAGACTGGATGTCTAGACAAACCCCCCTCACATGTTTGACCCCGTGTCAATGAGCAAACCTCCACCAATCAAACAAACGCACTCAAGTTCCCTAATGCCTCAGCCTGCTGAACCCGCTGACCCCAGATCGCCCAACAGAGCTCGGGTTCAAACTGAGTTGAACATAAAACATTTTACGTGGCTTTTTGGGGGGGTGCCACAGACTCCATGACTTGAAATTTAAACAAATAATTTCAAACTGAATTTATTTGGAGCTGGAAAGTTCTCTTTAAAGGCGACACTACGCTGAGACGTGTTGTGAAGTTGTTACACTTGCACTGTTGGTCAGTTTTCCTCAGTCTAAGCTTCTTTGTTGCCTTCACAGTTTTTGGAGGAATTTGACCTTGCGCTTGTTTTCCAGGGAATTACATGGTCAGCTCAGATCAGCAGACACAACATCACATTTCTGACCTGAATAAGAGAATTTTCCTTTGAGTAAACAAAGTGTTTAAAAGGTTACGCCATTTGAAACATTTAATCTTGTTGTTGGGAGCAACCATGTTCTTCTCCTTTGTTTTTCTGTTGTGTTTAATCTTCTCTAGTGTTTCGTTGCAATTCCTCTTTCCACTAAAAACAGCTAATGAGGGTAAAAAAAATCTCATGTGATGAGAGTGTTTACAGTACCAGCAACAAACCAAATGGTACCTGCCGCGGAAGGATGTTACCAGTGTTTGTGATGAATGATTAATCTGACACAGGTACTGCTGACCTACTGCTGCCGGGAAGTAAACACTGCAACACCACCGCCACTGATGACAGAAAGAGGCCATACAACATGGTGGAGTTCTTTTCAGCATGCTCTCATTGTGCGGTGTGAGGAAAACATGAGTGCTGCTGGATCTTGTAACGTCACTACAGGCGACTTGTGAAGCGCAAAACCCACCGAGACGTTCAGAATCTGCAGTGTCATCGGCAGATATAAAAAATCTGCTGCTTACTTACATTGGCTTGCATCCAAACATAATAAACTCAAGTGTGTAGTAGTGCAAGTGTTGAGTGGACAAAGGTCAGAGCCATTAATCCTCATTAGATAACGACACACATAACAACACAACATGACTTAGCATGAGTTACACGCTACTTATGTGCTTATAGTTAGAATGCATTATGTTAATGAGCATCCTGCAAAAGGTTTTAAACAAACATTGTGTGTGTGTGTGTGTGTGTGTGTGTGTGTGTGTGTGTGTGTGTGTGTGTGATCTTTAGATAAGGTGTGCCTGTAAAAAAAAAAAGTTCCACTGTGGCTCAGAATGAACTTCAAATACCGCTGTTAAGTGAACTGACTTGATGAATGAGTGACAGGTCACAGATACACTGATTAGGACTGTGTAGTGAACCAGATGTTCGTGCGATGTGTGAAAGGCCGCAGTGTTCTCTAAATGAGGAGTGTTAGATTATGTGTCAGAAATGTGAAGGACTGCGTCGACAGCTTTGCAGTAATGTCTAAAAATCACAGCTACGTTCCCTGCACCTTCCAGTAGGGAACAGCGGCCCTCTTGTTTGGCTGAAACATGTTTGAGTGAGTCATTAGTCCACTGAAGCCTTTGGTATGTTTGAGTGAGCACAAAACCACCTCGACGGGGTTTGTCTTCTACATTTCTGAGTATCCAGTGGCATTTCAGAGTAATTTACGTGGAAACCACAGTTCTGAAAAAAAAAGTAAGTTATGATTACGCTGCTCCTCCTATAATTACCAACAAACATTGTTTTAGTTTTGAAGTGAGTCAAGTATGTTGGATGTTAAATGCGTCACACAAACAATAAAATTAAGTCATTTAAAACAATGAAAACTCTAAAACTCACAAACATGAAGGATTTCAAACGTTTAAGTTTGGTTGAGATTATGGACACAAATGTTTTTAAATGTGTATAAAAATAGATATGACTTTTTTGTTGTATTAATGGGATCATGTTCTTTTTCTAACATTAACAAAGTGCTGACAAATGCCTAAACTAAATCATTAATTAATTCCTGCTGTAGTTATCACGTGTGGATGTTGTACTGAAGGACATGAAGATACTGTCAGAATGTGAGGTACGCAATTAGAAGATTTCATTTCATTATTGTTACAAGTGAAATTAGATCTAATACTAATTGTCCACTGCTGCGTGTCAGATCACACGACCGCCATGTTTACCTGGAGTACTGGAAACACTGACCTGCACCAGATGGGTTTTCTCTGTCATCACATGACAGTTGTGTAATCAGCTCAGTGTGTGTGTGTTTCAGACCTTGAGAGAGTGGCTGCTTTATGAGCTTGTTTCATGATGATGAAAGAGCAGCCTTGTAATTTTTCACTAAATGTGAAATACCTCTAAGAATGTATTTATTCTGTTTCTAAGAAGTGGTACAGAATTTAAATTGTTGTAACTTCCCTCTCTTTGGAGTTATTGCCTGATTTCTGTGAGTTTCCTGTTATTACACAATAACTCCACAGTCTTGGCTTAATGTTTTTGCGTCCATAGCCTCACTGCCATATTTCTGTTTCTGCTTAATTTAATTTAAGCTGCAGGAACTTTTTTTTAATCATGGTCAATGTGTCTGACTTTATCTGCTGTCATTAAATGTAACAGGACATGTAACAGGTTTGGGATATTTTTTTATTCATCACAGCTTCTTTTGTGTGGTGCACTTAGGTATAATTCATGTGCATGGATGATGGTTGTCAGATCGGCACTCCTCAAGCAGTTCAGCAGTCCAACCTAGTGAAACATCTTTCCACACAACAGCTATGAAACTAGAAAATTACCTCCATTTCTTACTGAATAAGAGCCACATGTTTTATATTTCTATGTTATAGACTAAGGTGGTTTGATAAAGCCAGTCATATAAAATAAAAAAATTGGAGGTCTCACCTGAAAATGAAAAGATGTGTAGTTAAGATCAGTTTATAACAAAACTTATGTCATATAATTCTTTAATTGATTCTTTTTTTAAACACAGTGTTAAAATTGTTGTTGTTACCTTGCTAACATGTTTCGACTACAGCT